>PVJH01030936.1:0-24272 GCA_004026705.1 Nesogale talazaci
TTTCCAGTGCTGCTTCAATAGCTTGTTAAAACATTTCAGTCAGCATCCCCTCAATATGTGGACTCTTTTTTTAAAAGAAAATTTTTTCTTCAGTGCAAGATGCAGCATTCACAAGACATTTGGACTTCTTCCTTAAAGACAGCTTGAATCAAGATTCCAAGCTCTTTGTTAATAATCAGAAGGAAATTAATGAAAGTTTAATGGCTATGGGACTCTGCAACTGAATTTGGTCCTTCTACTGTTATCCCTGGTTTCTGCAAATCTAGTCCTCATATTTAAGCTCTAATGCAGTACTTAGCTCAGGTACCAGTTATTTTCACATGCAACCCAGTCCAGCATTCCTGCATGTTGAGTATTGTGAGATTGAACTGTCCAACATAATGAGGTTCAAAGTTGTACAGTTATACTGGCTGTAAATATTATGAATGAATCAAAATTGGTGTGTTCCAATTTTACATAAGTATTTGCTTTCACATACTTTTACCTATTTTAGTCAAGTATGAATTAGACCATCACAGATATATTTAACTGATTTATGAAAAGGTTTACCTTGATAAAAATAGGGACTCAGTATAATGTCACAATTTTACATAGAAAAAAATCAAAGAGACTTCCAATAAAGATATTGTTCACCACTTATCTGAAAAAACACTGATCTCTGAAAGCTTCGACATCTAAAGAACAACAAGAATAATGCAATGATGAAATGGAAAGAGGGCACGCTTTTATTTTTAGTGCTACTTATTGCAGATAGAAGATATAATTAGTGTCATTAAGTTTGATTCCCAGACTCTTTCCAAACACAGATCAGGTATATTAAAATCTATAAATAAATATTCTATAGTGACAATAAATTCTAAAGTTGAAGTTATAATCATATTATAAACTGTTTTAATAAACTTTGATTTCATTGAATTGGGAGTTAATTTAATTATTTTACTACTCAGTGGACTTAATATTATCTTTAGATACTTACATCTTACTGTAATTCATTGTCTCAGATTTAATTGCATATGTAAATAGAATAGTTCTGTCACTTCAAAGATGTTTTGTGTTGAAATTCTAATATAGGTGAATCATCTGAAATGATTAATAATTAATAGTGTCGTTTTAATACCAGTCAGTGTAACTCACTCAAAGTGCAGAAGATTTTTTGTCTCACAAAGGTATTTGTTGTTTGTTTTGCCACAAATTCTGCTCTAAGAAATCTTCCTGGTAACAATAAACATTTCTTGGTACTATGCATTATTATGTCATTTTGTTCTATTGAGTATTCATTTACAATGAGTTTCAATATTACCAAATAGAATTTACTTCAGCTCATGTGCTTTAGGCTTGTTTGGTTTCAATCTGCGAGGTAGGAAGTTCAAAAACAACAGGGCTCCATAGGAGAAAGACAGAACCATCTCCTACCATAAGTAGGTACAGTTTCAGAAATTCAGTCTTTTCTACCCTGTTTCATGGGGTCTCGATGATAAATAAATTATACTAATTATCAAACGAGTTCCTTGATAAAATATATTCAATTCACATTAGATTTAATATATCTTTTGCGGGATGTGTGGTTAGAATTCCATCTCAGATAATAACAAGGGAGTATCACCCCCAATCTGGAAACGTCCTGGGCTGGGTGGAGCTTTGATCTGCATATTTCCCTCTACCTGAGCATCAACACCTCGCTCTAAGTCACTGCAAACAATGGCATCGTGCCTGGGAAGGTTCTTTCTGATCATAGCGATTTTTTTTTTTTTTTTGGCAAAAGCAATTCTGCCGGAACCTCATTTTTTTTTTGTTTGTTTTTATGATGAACGATGTAAGACTGTAGGCAGTGGTGAAATTTGGCTTCCTTCTCAGAAAAAAAATGCTACCGAAACTGTTTAACAAAGCTTACAAGGACAGCACTATGGGAAAAACAAGTATATGAGAGGTTTTCTCATTTCAAAGTAGGTAGTCTGTTGATGACAAATCGCATTCTGTACCTTAGTCATCGTCCCAAAAGGAAAAAAAAAAAACGTTGACTCAAAGTGCATTTGAAGTTCTTTTCACTAGGTGAGAGTGTTAAACACGCTTTCTAATTAGAGGTTCTAAAAATGTTGCACAACAGTTTGCAACAGTAAAGGTCTGCTTTGTGACAGCCGCCACTACGGTTTTGCCACCACGACAATGCACCTGCTCATGCAGTCATCTCTGTCTGGGTTTGGCAAAAAAAAAAAAAAAAAAAAAAACCAGCACGCTTCTCCTGCTCCACTCACTCACATGACCCACCTGACTCACTACGTGAGACTTCTTTTTGTTTCCCTGAATGAAGATGGACATGAAAGCACAGCGCTCTGTGGTCATGGAAGGGGTGAAAAAAATGAGGGAGGTACAGTCAGCCATCCAAACAGATTAGTTAAAAAAAACTTTCCAAGAATGGAATCACAGACTTGACAGATGTATTAAGTGTACTTTGAAGGTGATAAGGTTGTTTTGTTAAAAAAAATAGTTTCAACACATCTTTGAAAAATAAATTCCTTTTTTTGGGGGGGATAAACCCTTTTGTATAAGAATTTTAATGCATATAATATGATAAACAGAGGTAAAATGGATACTGTGTGCCCACTAAATACCTTGAAGAATACAGCACTATGTATTCATGTAAAGTTACTGAACTATCTCTCTCATGATCCATTTCTTCTCACTCCACCAGAAGGTAGGTATTTGTATTGTTTTGCAATTGTTAACATATACCAAATGGGATCATATTGTGAGTATTTATCTTTGATATGAGTTTTATAGTAAATTTAGCATTCTGGCAATTGATCCTTAAATTAAAATGTATCTTAATTTTAAACATTTTCACTGTTGCATAATTCATTTACATAGCTATTCATTTATGCATTCAGTGTTGATTTACTTATTCCCAACTATAAGAGAACTGTTATAGTTTCTTTTGTTGGTCTTTGTGAGCTTCTAGATATCTAGAAATATATTTATTTCTCTGATTTGTAAATATTAAAATTTATTAGAATTCAAATTCCCATCCTAATTGAATGGGACAATTCACATGTTCACCTCCATGATATTTCTATAGCTAAATATCACAACAAAAGAGTTGGAATGCTATTATTGTTTTATGAATGTATACTGATATTGAATGGAATCAACTTCTAGTTAACATTCTACTTCTTGGTTATAGGATGTTTATCATTTTTTCATAGGTTTATTGGTCTTTCGGGTTCTCTTTTCAGAAATTAACCCCTCTCATGCATGTCTGCATGTCTTGGATGATGCTGAGGATGTAGGTTGGAAGCAAGGCTGGCAGGACTTCATCTCATGTACTTTCTGCAGGTTATTTGCAGGGGCAAGTCCCTGAAGAAAGACATTCTGCTTGATAAAAGAGAGGGTCAGAGCAAGAGCAGAGGTTTTCCAGAAGAACGATGACAGAGTGCCTACAATAATTGTCTCAAATATAGCAATGCATGTACTGATGTTGCAACACTGAACAGAGATCTTCATTCTCTAAAACATATGGTTACTATGAGTTGAAAGAGACTCGACCCCTAATATCAACATCAGTAGGTACATTGTAATTAATAGTATTATTATACTATTACTATCCATATTGAATACTTGTAATACAATCATGTATATTCTTATGATAGTATGTAGATTCAATGTTTTGTATTGCATTTTAACTACTTCAAGATTATACATAAGAAAAAACATATTCATTAAGCTTGAAATCCAATATCCTACACAAATTACTCAATTTGACCTTTTTTGACATTTAAATATGTCATCATACCCACACACACATTAAAAAAAGTTTTCTAGAAAATGCTTAGCAGTGAATGAATGATAACAACATAGTCAACCCGGCACATTACGTGTACATAAATGAAAATTTATTTTCTTGGTATTCTGGCAATTATCCATTGATTGAGGTTACATTGGATGGCTGGCCTTTTCAAAAGAACATGTGGGTAATTCTGGGGGAAAATGGAGACTTTTCTATGCAGCCACACTGTTTACTCTGTGCAATATATTACAAATAATTTTTTTTTTACAAAAACATCATGGAATACTAGTCACAGTTGTTATCTATTGCATAGTAGTAAAACAAAATCACAGAAATCAAGTCCAATGTGCCTTAAAGTGACCCTGTTTGGTTGCTGAACCCGTAAAATTTGGTGGGAACAGAAAACCTCAGCTTCCTCCCATGGAGTGGCTGGTGGTTTCAAACTGCTGACTAAGGTTAGCAGCTCAGTGAATCATCCACTATGCTTCCAAGATTCCTTACCAAGCATTAATGCACTCTGAAAAATTGGAACTAAATTCTGTACTTAGTAGATCTTTCGCTTAAAAGCATTAGTATATCATTTGCACTGATGTCTGTGTGTATGTAGTATCATCATTTTCAAGAGGCATATGTGTCACTCTTTGATTACTGGTAAGCCTGAAGTCCTTCTTGACCAAGTGATCAGGTGAGACGACATGGGTTTCAACCACCAGAATAACTTCAGTGTGTCATCATGGTTATTAATCATAGAATAAATAATTTTTATTAATGTTTTCACTCTTTATTATTTTAATGTGATCAGTTTGTTAGTTGGCCTTTCTTTTATTGGGTCTAAGGAAGACAGGTGGCATCAACTCAATATTATTTCTTACGATATGCATAAAAATATAAGCTAAATCTGTGATTCTAGTTTACAATGTATTCAGCTATGGTATTTCTTTAATATCCTTCAAAATTCTCAGACTGCCTCTGTGTCTACTGATCTTCATATTGGTGATGAACACAAGCAGGTCTGCAGCTAAATAGACATCAATTTGAACTTTTTGCAAAGTACAGATTTGTGTTAGGCCTTTGGGGAAGCCATTCCAAGATTAGGCTGTGCTTTTCTTTGGCCAACATATCATGTGTCACATGATGTCAGCTTGTTCTAATTGTAATAATAGTTGGTTCATTTTTAATTGACATGGTATTTCACTGATTGTCTACTATATAGATAATAGCTTATGTAAGTGATAGTTAAGTAATTTTTAGAAATATTGGTTGAGATTACATACCCTCCCACTCTACATTAAACATCAACTTTTAAAATTCAGCATTTATCCTGATGAAGCATTCTACATTTATTAGGCTGCTATATAAGGAAAACTCTTTTTCTTTTCCCTTTCATGTATACATGCATTCATTTATGTAGTAACATAAAATAATAGTCCGAGATAGAACCCCTAACAGCATAGTGATTATAAGTTGGGTTACTACTTGCAAGTTGAGCATTTCAAATCCACGAACTGCTCTTGAAGAGAAAGAAGAGACTGTTTACTCCTGTAAAGAATTACAGTCTAGGATACTAAGACTTACTGCCAAAGATCAATCATACCAGTCTTGGGAAAGGTACAGGGAGTTTACTAGATAATTAATGTTATCTCTGTAATCAGAGGCTTGGTGTCACAGTGGGATAAGTATTGGACTGCCACCTGAAAGGTCAGGAGTTCAAATTCACCTGCCACTCCTTGGAAGAAGGGGGATATCTGGTATCATGCATTTTTACAACATCAGAAGCCCTATGTAGGTTCACTATTGGTAGGAATTAAAAAGGTTTTAGTGGGAGAAATCAGAAGATGAATAATCAAAATACATACAATTGTTTAGACATAATTAGATTAAAGACAAATATTTCCATGATTCCTAGTCAAAGGAATAAATAAGCTGCTAATCCTATAAATTAACTGAACAATTTTCTGGGTTTAAAATAGAGTAATTTGTGACTGTCATGTAAAAATACAGTTGGATAATCTTGTGTCCAATGGAACATTGCATTGAGTTATTGAATAATTTTTACAAGGGTGACTATTATTTCAGTACTTAGATATATTTAAAAATGCTTGCATGTTAGGCTGCTACACAAAAGATTGGCCTTTTGAAATCATCAGCCACTTGGCAGAAAACAGACCAAACTTTCTACCCTGATGAAGACTTTTGGTCTTCACCAAGAAGAAGATGGCAGATTTCTTCTCTCAATTCTAGTATAGAATGTGGTTTCCCAAGCAAGGAAGTAGAAGGCTGCTATAGCTCATTAACCATTTCTCCACCCCCTCCCCACACACACACACTCTATATGTACATCTTGAAAACCACTCTGTAGAAGAGATCTCATCTCAGCTGGGCTCAGTTTTTTAAGGCAGGGAGAGGACCATTCCGTTTCTGACATACAGCATTGTGTTAAAATAACCCCAAAGCAACCGCCACTCTCACCAGTGTGATGAGAAACACTTACCGAAGATTCAAGTCAAGACAGGTGGAGGAGGACAAGTATGTCTCAGAGAAGACAAGTGCAGTAATATTGATGGGTTAACTGGATAGAAAGACCTCCTATCAGGAAAAATATTTTGAAAAAGAAACAAAAACCCAATGTAAACCAAACAGGAGAATATGCCTGATACTATATGTTTACAGTTGGACACTTTTGACCTAATTTCCATTGATTTCTTGGTGACCAAAGCCATTTGCTATGGACTATTGGCATGTTAGATTCTGTCTTCTCAGGGACACAACATCCTTCCTTGGCCACCAAGAAAGATCTGATGTGGAAACCTCAGGACATGAACTGGGCTTTACCTCAATATTACCTATAGCATATTTAAGAATGGACATCCTCTCTTGGATTTAAGGCTGAAATGCCCAGCATGAGATGAAACTGGTGACTACTATTTGAAGGCTGTGGAATTGACAGTTGTTGTACTTGGGTTCCAGTTTCTGCTTGCAGGGTTTCCAATAATGATGGCTAGCATTATGACATATTTGATATTCTAATATGCTCCTTGATTTCTTATGACATGTATAGGCATGGTTCTGCTTTGGTGAATGAGAGTGATTGAAAGCTCAGCCTTCTCACCAACCCCCACTGCTTCTGTTGTATCCAGTCACTTAAGAGTTTAATCTGTCAAAGCAAACATGTGTTGTAGTCTGAATCTGGTCTATAGTTGTAGAAATCCTTTTCCAGGAGTTAGATCACTTTATTATATCACTTTATTCGATCACTTTATTAGGGGCTCTTACAGTTTGATAGCGATAAATGGTTTTAAGAATATTTGTAACTATGTTGCCATCATTACTTTCCAAACATTAAATTTCCATTTGAGACCTCGGTATCAGCTCCCAATTTTTATTCTTAACAGTGTTCTATATTTTATGCCATCTACTAAATTGGAAACTATAAATATAATTATCATATGCCTCAGGGGATGATATATAATATTCTCTGCTATATAATTATAAATAAATCTCTAAAATGAACCAGCTAAATATATATAAAACTTGGATATATAAGTAGATTGGGGACTCTTACTGAAGTCTAGCCTCCATCTAAGAATAATTAGTTCTTTTGACATGGCTCTACTTGACACAGATCCTCTGGAAGAGATCACTGAACGTTGGGTGCTGTAGATAAAATGTGTGATGTAGGAACTACATGGTGCCTACTTATCAGGAAAAAAAAAATAGCACCTGGTATAAAAGACTTGACTTAAAACAATCAACCATCTAAGTAGGTAATCAACTAAATCTGTATGGAAGAAGTACGGAAAGCTTTGTGATCCAAGGATTGTATATAATACAATGCAAATCCAATGTAGAGAATTGTATCACTGTGTAAATTAAACAGTGACCATTTGCTGAATGTTATGGATGCTGGTGGAAGCCAAAATTCTATTTACAGTGTCCATAGAAGGTCTAACCCTTGGGTGACTCCCCTCTGCACATGGACAAGGGATGTAAATAGTCTTTAAAAAGACATTGTAAAGTTGTTTATGTCACATGCAGTTATGTCAAAATACAATAACTTTTGATCATTCATTTTAATGTTGTTTTAGTTTTTAATATTCTCTATATTCTTTTCAGCTATTGTTTCTCATTATTTTGTGTGTAAAAATATTATGCCCTGATTTTAATCCTTTAATATTATTTCAGTATTTAAAAATATTCTTATTTGTATTTTGTATGATTTTCTGTATATATACACCAAGATAGGTAAATCTATCCTATAGATATAGTACTCTAGAAAGACAGTCACTGAAATAATAATTTCCTTGGGCCATAGCAGAGGAAGATTGTTGGAACTGGGAAGCTGATAACAATTAACACGATAAGAAAAATGTCTTTAAACTAAATGTGGTGATGATTACTTAACTTTTCTTAGCTTAGTTGAATTATTAAATTATATGATATGTTAAATGTATTCCAATAAAGTTGTTTTAAAAAACAGTTATGGTCCCCAAAACTCACAATGAGTTTTGTTTTGGTGAGTTCTATAATAAAATGTGAATATATTATAATCTTCTTTCACATATATTACATTTTAAGATGTTTAAATAGCATAGTGTAAAAGTGTGTGATAATATCCTTTATTTTTATTTTAAGAGCTACTAATCAACTCTGTGATTTGAAGCTACTTATCTATCAATAGCATATAACAGACAGCTCAATACTTAAAGAACATGATTGATAAGTGAACGCTCCTTGGTTTGAACCCACTGAAACTCTGTTAGGGAAAGACGTTGGTTGCGGTTGTCATCTATATACATTTGCAACCTGAAACACCTGTGTGTTGGTTCTATTCTGTATGTCCTACAGAGTTGCTAGATTTACACTCAACCCAAAGGCAAGAGATTATGTTTGAATTTATTGATTGAATCATATAACCAATATGATTCTCTAAATAGCCTAAGGCTGATTTATTGCATTGTGAAGCATAAGATCAAGGGAAGCAGTGTTCATGCTTTATTAAAGTCAGTAGAATACGAGTTCTTATGTCAAATTTCATTAAAAAGTCTATGAGGGCAGGTTCGGGGAGGATAGCAATCAACAGAATAAACTATAGTTAGTGTCTTAATAGAATATAAAAGACAGAGATATTGGGGGTGGAGAAAACCAAAAATACATAGTTGTTTTATTTATTTGCAATTAGTACTGTTTAGGGATCTGGGCTAACAGATCTAGAACAGTGGGTTTCAAACTTCCTCATGCCAAGACCCCTTAATACAGTTCCTCATGGTGTGGTGATCCCCAACCATAAAATTATGTGTGTTCCTGCTTCATAATGGTAACTTTGCTACTGTTATGACTCAGGTGACTCCTGTGAAAAAGCTCTTTGATCCTCACAGGGGTCTTGGCCCACAGGTTGAGCCCAGAATCTGGTTGAGATTAAACAAAGTTCAAAATATAATATTTCAGAATGAGTCTATAGAATAAAATTTGGTTTTGGAAGCAAATCACAATATATAAACTATAACTTTGAAAGCAAACAGTTTGCCTAGGGAAGACAATTATTTCTTGATAAAAAGTCTTATTTGCCCAGAGTTTAGATAAATTCATTTACAGAATTTTCCAAACAAACATTAAGATAATTAGTGAGCACTACCATAGCCATAGAAAATATTACTAAAAACAAGTTATTTTGACAAAAATGATATCAGTTATCAGTTTTACTTGCTGTTCTATATGGATTTCATGTGGTCCGTCAAAAATCACAGGGTTATAAATAACCCTTAGCAAAAAAAATGATTCTACAATGTTTAACCTCACTCATCAAATTATCTGTCAGCTTTTGTTAGGTGTTGTCCATTAATTAGAACTCATTGTGACTCTATATACAGCAGAATGAAATTTGTCCTATATCATCACTGCAATTGATGCTATGTTTTAATCCATTATTATAGCCCTTTTTGAACACCCATCATTGATGGTTGGGTTTATTTGGTTTTACGCTTGACTTCTAATTTATGAGCATGTCTATCTTGAGAACTGTGTTAGTCTGGATAGACTAGAGGAACAAATTTCAAAGCCACACATATGGATATAAGGAATGGGTTTATATTCAAGGGGAACAGGACATTGAGAAAACATCCCAGCCCAGTCCAGCTCAAAGTCACAAGTCAGATATTAACCCATATGCCTGAAATTAGTCCAGAAAGTCTCCTGACTCATGAAGTCAGAAGTCAGTGGATACAGAGTCTCAGCACCAACAGGGGTCTCCCCATGTCTCCTCACTTCCAGGGCTCAGGGTCCATCAACAGCATCCCATGGTGGCAGAAGCAACTCATCGCTGGCAGAGGCCTCCATGTGGCTGCCCCAGCCTCAGAGGTCCGGCTCCATCAGGGCAAAGCTGTGCGGTTTCACCACCGGCTACTCCAGCCTCCCAGACGCTGCCATTCTGTGTTGCCTGTGGTGAATCATCTCTGAAACTAACTCCCAACAACTGGGGCAGATAGCTTCTCATCTTCACAAGGGAAATATTGTGAGATTTCCAGGAGTCTCAGGTGAAAGCCATGCCAACACTAAGGCCTCATCAGCTACTCTATGGCTATGTCCAGATTAACAGGCCAGACTCCACCCCTACATTTCAATCATAAAATTAACATAAGTACATGACTGCCACAAGAACCTAACCAATACTGATGACACATTCAAAGTAAATGATATGAAGTCTTGCCATTCCTGCCTCTCAAAGTTTTTTTTTAATTCTTATTCCTTCTAAGACAGATTTTTATATTTTTTAGCATGTCATGATATATATAATATTATTTGTCAACACCATAATTCAAATATATCAATTCTCCTTCCCTCTTTCTTACTCATTGCCCAGTTTTCTTTTTTTGTTGATGTTATTGTATTTTTTTGGGGGGGGGGTCATCACTGCTCTCCAGCAGTGGGAGTAGGAGGTCCAGCCCCACTGCTGGAATTAAACCTCCATCCCAGTGGGCCGCAATCCAGAGCACAACCACTACGCCACCAGGGCTTAGCCCCATTGCCCAGTTTTCATGTACATATATGTTCATTGAAAATACCATGTCTTGGTTAGGTACAACAAAATTTTTAAGGCTATATCTTTGCTGTTGCTATTATTTTCAACACATTAAAAAAACTTTGAAGAATATTATATATATATATATATATATATATATATATATTTCCATTGAAGAGAGCTATCCTATTTTTCTCTCTCCATCATGGACCAAAGACCACTCCTGACTTCTGCTACAAAGTCTTTTATAACAAAGACTACTGGGGAGATTACTATTTATGTTGAGTGTTTCTATCAAAAAGATAAAGCCATCACCAACTGTGTACTAACTGATGATCCTATATTTTTCACTGAACTTGGTTAGACACAGCTTCAAAGGCACATCTGGCAATTCCAACTTACATTATTCTGTACTAAGTAGATCAAATGTCACTTTGTTAATATTCAAGTATATGTATATATATTATATATAATTTTAAAAGAATAATATATGTTAGTACAGTAGAAAAAGACAAAACAAGATCTGGCAAAATAATAACAGTATAAATATTAAAATACTATATGAACAATATTACACAAGTGATTATAAATATAAATATGAAAAGTAGCTATAAATATTAATATAAGTGTAAATAAATAACAGTGTGGCACACATCTCTGACCTCTTCTGGCTTCCCTATTTTCCTGAAGCAGAGGTCAGACATGACTCCACTCTATTCTTTACCTGTTTTGGTACAAAACAATTCCTTCCCTACTACTCTCTGTCTATCCTGGGTGGAATAATTCATTGAAGTGACCTGTAGTAATCAAGGGCACAATTCACAACTCTGGAAGATAATTAGGGGAGGTAGCAGGCTGCCACAATTCAAAATTAGTCTACGGGTACTGTCAATGAACCATTGTATCAGCACCTCTCCACAGCCAGCATTCAAGTCTCTCTCTGGTCCTCAGCTTTACAGACTCCTCGTACCTTGGCTTTGACATCCACATGCCACGAGGTAGTCCACTGTTCGGATTCATAGTCCCCTGGTCTATCCATGGCTCCACTCTTGCGTCACCAGGCCTTCTTGTCTTGACCTCCATTCCAGTCCTGACTCTCTTGCTCTCTCCCATGATCTCATGGAGTCTTCAGCCTTTGGTCTCCTTTAGTCAGTGAGCTCTAATGTGCATTCCTATAGTTGGCATTTCTTACTTTTCCTGCCTGCATAGTTTAGCCTTATAACCAGGAGAATGGCAGCTAAAATTGACGAATCCTCTCTAATAGTGTTAGACATTCTCTATTAGCATAGGCCCACCAAATCATTTTGTTGAAAGCTATTGAGACATGGATAGAAGATCAATATATACAAATCTCATGTGTGCATATAATCTCTCTATATTTTTATTTATTTTTAATTCCTGGTAGGGGACAGCTATACTATCACTGGTACTAGTTATAACTGCCAATATCTATATTAAGAAATATTTTGAACAGAAAAATCTAAAGTTATTTATAATACCTTCATTTGTCTTAGATATTATCATTAAAAACACTACAGTGTGTATTGTAAGCATTGCATTTACTTGTTCCAATAAATATTACTTCACTTCAATCTGTTCTCCATAATTGTATGGCACTCCATGAAGGGGCTTCTGTCCTCCGGTATCCTTTGGTCATGCTATCAATTTCAAGCACTGGTTCTGATAATTATCTTCCCATGATGTCTGAGGCAGGTAGTGATTTTTTCTAGAGAACAGACAGATTCAAAAAGACTGAATTAATTAAAACTGATTCATACATTCTGTCATATACAGGTCTAGAGGGACTCTTTTTTTTTCTTTCTGTCCCCCTCCTATTTTTTTATAATGTTGTACTACATGGTCCAGGTGGGAATCCTACTTTTGAATACTAATTAAGGTGCTAAAATGAGATTATCCATAGTGATTGGCAGTGCAATGCATGAAAGGGCTTTAAGGTTTAGTTCATTTGAGGAATTTCTTGAGTGACAGATCCAATTCGTTATTCTACCTTTTATAAGCTGGTGATCATTGTGCAAGGCTGAAAAATCCAAGGTCATTTCAGTTTATCAGGGAACGTACAGATTAATTGCACACACTACTAGTTAATTGTCCACACATTGTAAACTTGAAAAGGCATGCAGATTAGTGCAAGTCAAGGTAACAGAAGCTAAATATCTTATATTTTTAAAGACTTTTTTCTGTAAAACAGAATTTACACTTAATCATGTATAAGTAGCTAAATAAGAGTAATCTGCATGTATAGTCAAACAATTTTTATACTAATGAATTGAATCATTATACATTTTTACCACAAAATTGAAGCAATGGTAACTTAAACATAACAATGTTTGCTTGTCTCATTCTGGAGGACACAGGTCATACTTTTCTTCTAATAGGGAATATATTGGTTGGTGCAAATTTTAAGCTGCTGTGACAAATACACCCTAAGTGAATAAGCAAGGTAAATATTTCCACTTATATGAAAAACTCTAAACAGGATGTATGTTGGTTTAGCTGTCGCAGTACAGAGCACAGTGTTACAGGGCCAGTGGTTCGTCTGTCCCCTCTCCACTTTTAATACACAATTTTTATCTCTGAGTTCAAGTTTTGTGAAATAGTGTCTGTAAGTATAAGACAAGTAGCAGAGAAAAGGCCTATTTCCTTCCATTTTAGAACATGACCCTGAAGTGATAGAATTCACATTTGTTCCTAGACCTTTAGGAACAAATGCTCACTAGGCAGGCAAAGAATGCTGTCAGTCTTGCCCCACTAGTTAGGGATCTAATAGAAGACAAACTAAAAGTAAACAGGCAGCAACAATCAAATGGACAGTTAAATTCAATGTGCTTAAAGCTCTAGTGGCTGAAAGAGTCTCGCATTTTCACATTTTTGATATGTGGAAGTTTAAACTTTTAAGACTTTATCCCACCTATCCCATCCAGAAAGACACACAACAACAAAAGTATGCACGAACACACAACTGAACACAGTGAAGCAACAATAGAAAATAAGACAGCCGTGACAGCCCCAATATTGAGAGCGGCCATATCAGGACGAGAAGGGAAGTTGGGGTGAGAAAGGGAGAACCCATCACAGTGAACTACCTGGGACCCTCTCCCAGGGGGAAAGACGATGGACAAGGAGGTGGGGAGAGACGTTGGTCAGTGCAAGACATGAAAATATAATAATTTGTAAATTATTGGGGGTTTGTGAGCAGGGATGGGGAAAAAATGAAGATCTGATATCAAGGACTCAAGTGGAGGAAAGAGCTTTTAAAAGGGTGATGGCAGCATATATACAAATTTACTTTAGACACTAGATGGATGTATGGGGCAGTGATGCCCCCCAAAAAACAAAAACAAAATATATGGATGTATGGACTGTGATAAGAGTTATATCATTCCTCAATAAAATGAAAACAAACAAACAACAGCAACAAAAACAGAGATAACCCATTGAAAAGTAACCTGAGGCACAGAGTTTAGGATGTACAACATACATTTTTGGGGGGAGACACAATTCAATATAGGACAACTCATGTGGTTCTCTAAGATTGCCTCCTAAACTATAGATCATCTCTTCCTGTATCTAATAATGAGATTACTTATTTACAACCTCAAAGATTTGGGGGATTCCATTAATGATCACTATATCAATTAATGGTATAGTCGGACACATCTTTTTGGATTAGCATCATATTGGAAATGATATTGTACCTGTGGTGGTGTATTGAATTTTTGGAAAGAAAAAGGAGTTTCTGAATTTAATTGTGCTTGGTAAAGAGATATCTAGACAATAAACTGTATTTTGAGTCTATAATCAAACAAACAAGCAAACACATCTTTTAGGACTTAAAACATGAATATTGCAGGAAAACTGTGACTTACATAATAAAATAATCCATGAGTACTATTTTTTTAGTCTGCCTATCTAATAAAGTCATATTTTATATTCAAACACAAAGCAGTAGAGAGAAATTGGGATCTTAATTGAATTTACATTAATAATTTTGTTTATGGGCTTCAGGATATTCTATGACTTGAGTTTGACTAAAGATATCATGCCTGATTGTAAGTTTTGGAAAGATTTTTGCCTCCTAAAAATTACAAAGTATGACAGCATGAATATACTTCAAAGTTTTATGGAAATGGAATTAGCAGACAATTTTTAATGACATTTTAAAACATTCTTATATTATTGCTATCATAATTTAGTATTCTATTAAGTACTTGCTATTTTCATATGTTTGTTTTTTCATGAAGCTTAGATGGTTTGTCCAGTATAGGTGAATATACTGTTGTGCACATTAAACAGAATCTATACAAATAAAAGCAAAATGGCTCATAACATGAAGATACTCCCCAGATAGAGCATTCATCAAGGATATATATTTATAGATACATAGTGTGAAATTTTCATGAGAACATTGTAGTAGAATTATCAAGGATGAAAATTAAATGTGTAGTAAATACTGTGTTTCTTGAAGGAACTTCAAAAGTGTGAATTTTTCATGCCTTTTACTTCTATTTTCCCACAAATATTTTCAAGTCTACTCATATGAAGAATGGAATTAAATGTGAATCATATTATTTTTCACAATGATCATTATACTTTGTAAAAGTGTAGCATTGCGGGGATTAAAAAAGTGTAGCATTATAATGTAGAACAAATTAAAACATTGATGTTACTGTAGGCTATATATTTTAAAAACTGTACCCAACAAAACAATGATGAAAATTATTATTTAAAAATCATTAAAACTTTTAAAAAAACACTTTGAAATGCAATCTTCCCAAATTTCCCTAGAGTATATTACATATAATGAATTAAAAAAAAATATTAGCAGTGTTTCCTGCGTAACGCAAGAGTGAGATATACCCAACCTTGTTCTCAAGAGAAAAATAATTATTTAATATAAGAAGTTCATTGTCAGAATTTATATAGATTTATTTTATTCCCTCTTTAATAGCAAATAGATTCCTTTGTGTTTGGATTTGAATTTAAGCTTCACATACAGTTGAAAACCTTTGACCTATGTTTACTTTCATTGACAGTTCTTCCATTGAACTTTTGCTTAGTGTCTTTTGTTTATATGAGGCACTCCTTACTTGGTTTCCAAGGTGCTTTCATTTGGTTTATTCTTGTACACAATAAAAGAAGAAAAAAGGAATGAATGTCCATCATTCAGAGAAAACTGATGTGCAGCTAAAGAGATATTCAGTATTCTACTGTGTGAAACTCCTGAGTGTAAATTTAGTTTTGCTGTTCAGGACAAAGGATTGGAGCTGTGTGAGTAGATGATCTTCAGCTATGTGAATACAAGCTGTAGCTATTATTACTTCCAAATAATAGAAACATTTAGTAAATAAAAATATAAAAGTGAGAACTAATTTTCTTGACATACACTATTCCTAGGTCTATATATTTTTGAAGATGATGTCTCCATCTTTTTTGACACATTATTGACAATTCACAAATTATTCTTTGGTCAACAGTTTGCATTAGTTAAGCAGCAGCTTTGGCAATCAAAAAGGACACAATTCATATATGTCTGAAAAATCCCTTGAGTTTGGGGAACAAAAAAACAATCATGAAAGGGCACAGTCGGTGTTGTAGAGTGGATAGATGGTATTGGGATTCCAGTGAGAGACTAATAGGAAAACCACTGCCACCCTGGAAAAATGAGCAGGGAAATCACCTTAAAAAAATACTCCATCAGGTATCCTGCGCACTTTTCTCATCAGTGCAGTTTTTAACTTTTGGAAAACTTCTTCATGATCATGTGATCATTCTGTGTTTTTCACAAAATATATATGAACAGTGACTTTGTAATCCTACAATCTTCTAAAGTTACCACTCTGTGGAGAGTGGAATTACCCAGCAGCTCGCTTTGGATGCAAATATTTTGATTGACTCCTCCTTTTCTGGGAACCTATGTGAGAACATAGAGAAAAATGCCTTCAATGATGTAGATGAAGGTAAACTTTCAGGACCTTTAGTATTTCCTGATGTCTTTTCTTCTTTTGAAGAAATGAGAGGAAACAGATGTAAACATCCATTATTAATTGGAATATGGGATGTGTGAAGTAAAACTCAAGGGGAATTTAAAGTTGTCATAATTAAATGAAATGCTTAAAATGGAAGCTTGGGCTTTACTGACCTGAAGTGGATTTTTATTGGCCTTGTTGAATAAATATCATAATGTCTGCTATATACAACTTACTGTTTATTGAAAAAATCTGTAGGAAAAATATTAATGATGCAGGAAGGGAAGGTGAAAAAACTATAGTCAGTGTACCAGAAAGAAATAGTAGATAATCCACCAATTTGTAGGTATTCTATAAGCAAGAATCAATGGTCCTGAAATATATTTGTGTGCATTGAATGCATTAGCAAAATAAAAGGCTATGGGAATTGATAGAATACTCATTGAATGTTTTCCAAAAGCTGAAGTATCACTTGAGGCATTCACTGATCTATGCCAGACAATATGGAAGGAAGCTTCCTGAACAACTGTCAGAGATCCACGGGAGTGCCCATTTTAAAGAAAGGTGACCCAATAGAATGTTTCAAACTATGCATCAATATCACTGATACTGCACACCAGTAAAATTTAACTTAAAATCCTCCAAAATGTTAACAGCAGCACATTGTTAGGGAACTGCCAGAAATTTAGGCCAAATTTAAAAGTGGACTTGGAGCAGCATTGTTGATATCAGATGGTTCTTGGCTCTAAGGAGAGACTACCAGAAATATGTTTACTTGTATATCCTAGACAATACCAAGCCATTCCACTGTGTGGATCATAATAAACTGTAGATAACCTTGAGAACAATGGAAATTCTGAAACATTTCGTTGTGCTCATGCTGAACTTTTATATGGATCAAGGGGAAGTTATGCAAATAGAAGAAGTGGATATTGAGTGGTTTAAACTCAGTGTGTCAGAGGGTGGTATCCTCTCGTCAAATTTGTTCACTCTGAATGCCGAGGAAATCATCAGAGGACATGGATTGTAGGAAAAAGATGCAGCAGTAAGAGGGAAGCTTGTTTACAGACTGAGGTATGCTGATGACCTTACCTTGCTTGATGAGACTGAGCAGGAATTGAAGCACTTGCTGATGAAGATCAAGGAGTCTAGCCTTCCATCTGGATTACAGCTCAAAGTTAACATAGCAAAATTCTTACAAATGATCCAATTGAGAACATCATGATCTAGAAAAAAAAGATTAAAGATGTCATAGACTTGGTCTTATTTATATCCACAATGTTCATGAAAGCAGCAATCAAGAGATGACAAGACATACTGCATTATGTCACTCTGCTCCACAAGACCTCTTTAGAGTATTGAAGAGTAAGGATATCTATTTGGAGACTGAGGTGTTCAAGTCAAGGGATGCTCCATGGCATTAGGTGCATAAGAAAGATGGGCATGGCATAGAAAAATACTAGAATAGTAGATGCATTTGAATGGTGGCATCGGAGAAGAATGTTGAAAGAATCTTGGAATGCTAAAAGAACAAAAGATCTGTATCAGAAGAAGTAAGGCAAAAGCGTTGCTAAGAGGCAAGGATAACACGACTTTGTCTTACATACATTGGGCATATTGTCAGGAGAGATCAGTCCCTGGAGAAGGAGATCAGGTTTGGACAAAGCGGAAGGCCCTGACTTAGATAGATTAACAAGTGGCTGCATCAGTGAACTCAGAATCAGAAATCATTCTGAAGATGGCACCGGACCCTGCAGTGTTTCACTCTGTTGCACATAGAGTTTCTATGGGTTGGAACCAGCCCAGTGGCGCATCACAGCAACCACATTGTATCAAGATGAACAGCTTGATTGCATCATGCTAATCATCCTCACAAGCATTTCAAAGACTGTTCTGGAGTACAACACTACAGAGAATAGGATAGTATCTATACCTCTACAAGGAAGAAGGAGTAAAATGTAAATTTACATATCAATCACTAGCGCCAAGTACTAGTGATTGGCATGCAAAAATTGGCAATGGACAAAGATTGGTAGTTGAAAAGACATTTCCTGAAATACATTGTTTCAATTGCTGATGAAAAATTAAAAAGGCACAATAGATCAATAACCCAATTTATTGAGAAGAATGGATATTCTGCCTCATGGCCAGTTGTCCCTGCACAGGTTGCACTGGATTAGCCCTCTTGGTATCTAATACAAAATGAAACTCACATACACACACACACACACATATACACACAAAGAGTCAATGTGGACGCTTCACTACTCCATATGGTGTAAATTAGAATGAACCATCGCTTCTTGGCCTTTTAGCTAAGATCAAGTGTAGAATGAACCTTTACATTTGTCTATAACCTTTACAGAAACAAGTCATTAGAAAGAATTTCCTCCACAGTATTGCTGAATATATTGAAACTTCCAACTCTATCTTGTACAATTTGAGGACATTGGATGTAAAATATGACACTTCAAAGTATATGTCTTCTGTGATGTTTTTGCTTGCAATATTTTTGTTTGTTTAATTGTATAATTAGATCTTGGAATTAAAAATGTGTGTGTACACATATCAACTTTACAATCCCATGTACCCTCTAATTTTTCTTTTATTAATCCTGCTATCAGTAAAATGATGTGAAAATGCATATATGCATGTGTGTATATATGACAAATAACAAGTTATTAGTAACAGCGGTTTTCTTTCAAAAAGATAGACTTATTTAGTGATTTCCCCCCCCACACACACACACACAAACCTCAACCCTTTTGGAGAAAGCCTTATATTTTTGTTGTTTTCACCTATTAATCACTTTTAAAGTCATATCTAAAAGAAATAGAGGCTGTCCAGTGGCCCTGATTGAAATTTCTAAAACTCTTTTACCTAAAGCATTGGTTAATTTTTCTGAAATCCTGCATAGAAAATTATTTTAACACTGCAGTTATATCAGGAAGCCACACAAAGGTCTATTGTTGCTCTAAGAACTCTTTGATTGTTGTTTGCTAAATAATGATAAAACTGTTGGGAGTACTTAAATAAAATATTGTTTATCTGGAATTGATTCTACTTTACACATACTTCAATATACTTATGCCATCTATCTAAAATAGATAATAATTTCTATAATCTATCACCAAAATGGAGTCCTAGTGACATAGAAGTTTACACATTTAGGTCATTAACTGCTATGTCCACAGTTTGAAACTAGCAACCATCTTGCTTGAGAAAGACAGGATTGCCTTCTCCCATAAAGACACCCACCCTCAGAAAACCAAAGGAATGCTCCTGCTCTGAACTCTAGGGTCACTCAGCGTCAGAGTGCACAAGATGACAGTGGTACGTGAGTGGTCACCAAGTAGTGCCCCCGTACTGTTGTGAGTTATTCAGTGACACATTGACCTGAAGGTGGGCAGCAGTTCAGACTCCATGGGAGCAGGATTAGGTGTATAATGCACTGATAACAGCAGGGTCAGCATATCAAACCCACCAGACCTAAGAGAGAAAAATGAGGCTTTCTATTTGTCTAAAGCTTTACAGCCTTGTCAACCCCCAAAGGCAGCTGTCCTTGGTCCTTAGGGATCTCTGCAACTTTTACCTGACTCCATAGCAGTGGCAGAATGAGTACGTTCTCCATTCTCAAGTACCCAATAGAAGGTCAAAACAACAGATGGCAATGTGTTTTGCATCTTGAAGAACATAGAAAATAACCTCTCAAAAAGCCAGGATAGTGTTACACATTGAGCTAATAGCCTCAAGCTCGGAGGTCTCAGCTCCTTTCTGTCCTCTGTAGTTCTCATGAGTCTGGAAAGACTCCAGTACTGTGGTGTATTGGGTTTGAATTTGTCATCATCAACAAAAAGTGTATGTTTAAAGTTTGTAGTTTATAGCATGCAGCAATTACCATTATTTATTATGACAGAATAATAACTATAGTTTGTGTCTCTTTACCAAGTAGCTATATTACTGAGAGAAAAATAAGATTCGCCTAACTTAAAATATGCTTGTTTTAGATATTTTGTGACAGTTTTCAGTACAATTTTCATAATTTTGATATTATGAGAAAGAATATGAATTTGATAATTTATGCTTGTTAATAATGAGCGATACCAACAAGGCCATGCTTATGTAATCCATGAATTGTTATTGTAACGCTTGGATTCATTTTTTATTCACTGCTAAAAAACATATCCACTTATTACAGTCTTATACCCATCTCAATGTATTTTGTAACAATTCACTAGGTAAAAAATGTGATCTTGATTTCTAGGCCTAAACCATGTGCAGTCATGTTGCTTTAGTTTTGCATCGCTCTGTTTTTAATCTGTCTTTCCATTTTGTAGACATCCCCCTTATTCCTTGGCTCACTTCTTTCATTAACAGGGCAGGACTCATTGAACCAATTTCCATGAATACTAGGGGACAACTAGACATAAAGTATTTCTGTTAGTCTGGGTAAACTAGAGAAACAAATACATAGACTCCCATATGGATATTAGGGTACGGTGTATATACAAGAGGAATGGAGCATTAAGAAAGCATCCCAAGAGCTGAGCCCCGGTGGTGTAGTGGTTGTGCATGGGACTGCGGCCCACTGGGATGGAGGTTCAATTCCCGCTCACAGGAGCAAAGGCTGGGCTTCCTACTCCCACCACCAGGGCAGTAATGCCTAAAAAAGAAAAAAAAAAGAAAGCATCCCAACCCAGTCCAGTTCAAAGTCATAAGTCTGATATCAGCCCATATGTTCAACATCAGTCTATAAAGTCTCCTTCCAACTCACAAATTCACAGGTCAGTTGGTGCAGAATCCCAGCACCAGCAGGGGTCTCCCCAGGGCTACTCGCTTCCAGGGCTCTGGGTCCACCAACAGCATCCAATGGTGGTAGAAGCAACTCAGCACTGGCAGGTGTCTACATGTGACTTCTCCAGCTTCAGACGTCTGGTCCGATCAGGCTAAGCCTTCTCCTCTGACTTCTCGAGCTCCTCAAATGCTGCCCTCTTGTCTAGTCCATAGTTCATTGTCTCTGAGACTAACTCCCAACAACTGGGGAGAGAGATTCTCATCTCCACGAGGGAAAAATTGTGAGATTTCCCAGAAGTCTCAGGAGAAAGTCATGCCCCCACACGGAGGCCTCATTGTCTACTCAATGACTATCTCCAGATTAACAGTCTAGACCACCCCTACATCTCAATCATGAAATTAACATATGCACATGACCGCCATAATATTCTACATGTTCATACTTTTCTCCACCTCATAAACTTTTAAACATAAAAAAACACCCTTTTATATCAAGGGGGATAGATATACAATTTCTTCCTATAAAATTCCTAATCCATTTCTTTGACTTGAGCTTTTTCTCCTCCAGTCCATTCTCCAGAGATTTGACAGACATAATTTAAAGTCATACGTGCAGTCCTTTAAAACTGACATCTAGTTTTATGGAGAAGATACTGTGTCATTGTTATCAGGCTGTTCTGTGAAGCTCGTGCCTTAGCTTTTCATATCCAGCTCATTTCTTCCATTTTCTGTGCCTCTAATGAATTTGTCGGCTTCCATAACCTTCCGCAGAGGTTATTTCATTTTTTGGATCCATGTTAATGTTCCCTTATTCTGTTTTCTTTTCTTCTTTTTGGGTCTCATCTTAAAATATGCCCTCATTTAGATGTACTGACATTTTCACAGAGGATTTATTAGCATTCTGTCTTTACCTCCATTTCTGATACAAGCAATATGATTGATTACACATTGGCTCTTTCTTTGTCTCAGTCTCCCTTTGGCCTGTTTCTTATCTGTTAGTGCAGATAAAATATCTAGAGTTCCTATTCTAATCTTAGTACAGGTTTCTAAAATAGTATTTTAAGAAACACAAAGATATGCCCTTCTCTTTCAACTAGTGAACAGTATACTGGTATTGATTAGTCAACTTTTCAAAATCTTCACTATTTTTGAGATTTGATGGTTTTTCCTAAGGCATGCATTGTTTGGGTTTAATAACGGATGATTGGCATATTATTTTGGTCACTGTGATGAGTAACTCATATTCAGTGTCTCTGACGTCAAACAGTCAATCTGGGTGATTACATGTGAATTAGAGATCACAAGCTTGAGGACTGCTTAATAATAGACTTCTTGGTTATAAAAAGATTATATGGGTGATGGTAAACATCTGTTGTCCCTTTTCATTTGGAAGGACAAAAATGAGGAAATAGACATTATCATTGCATTAGAAGGGATTCAAGTTAGATAATAGTTATGGGTTTTGATTGCTAGCTTGTTTGGTTGACAAATGAAAGGTCACCAAAGACTTAGAAGAGCCCAGAAAATAAGCTGTATTTTGAAGAAAAATGTATGGCTTAAAGAAAATATATATGGGAAATGTATAGTCAAGTATTAAAATATATATATTTTGAATATTTTCATTTCAGTTGATTTTACTCTAATTGAGTTTCCAGAAATGTTCATCTAATTGCAATCAGGACTTCAACTCTTTCTCATTGCCTAGCTTTAAACCTCAACAGTTGTTTTGGTGTATATTTAGAAGAAAGTTTCAACTTCACCATACAACTTCAAGACCCTAGGTCACCTGCCATTTATCTAATGCACCAAATCATCTCCTGATTCTCTATCATGTACAAGGTATTCAAACCTTTGGAATTATTCTGTTTCTTAAGTTTGTAAAATGCATTGATAGCTTGGAGTTCTTATCATCTACACTTTGACTAAACAGAAACTTTCAATTTGGATTTTCCCATCAATCAATTCTCAGCCCAACTATTACCTCTTCAGACATATGGGTTTTTTTGTTTGTTTGTTTGTTTGTTTTGTTTTGTTTTGGGGGCATCACTGCCCTCTGGTGGTGGGATTAGGAGGTCCAGCCTCGTTGCTGGATTTGAACCTCACACCCAGTGGGCCGCAGTCCCGCACACAACCACTGCGCCACTGGGGCTCAGCTGTTCAGATGTTTATTGGCAATTTTAGCCACTGTAACTTCACCTGATTCCCTGTTCCCTGATACATATGTATTTTTAATTTTTTTCCATCATTGCAACATTATATAAAATCCTCATATTTTAATGTTTGTATACATATTGTTTCTCTTCACTGTGTTCTTCAAGGGAACAAGATCTCTGAAGTAGAAGATAGCTTTGTAGTGTGCAGCATCACTGCATCCCCTAGAATTGAAAAAGTACAACTCAGAGCGGAGACACTAAGAATGTTGAATGCATCCAGCTCCAGGGCCTGGTAGAGAGAGTGACACTGTGTTACAAGAACAGCAGCAGACGATAAAAGGTGTAAGGCTTCACCGATATCATTATCATCAGTGACTTTCTAAACATTTGGATTTCATTTAATGCCGGACTGCCAAAGTCATGTATTGTTAATATAATATGTGCTCCATTAAAATGTACTAAATTATATTATGTATTAATAAATACTAAAAAGCAGCTCTGTGTATATTTGAAGGAAAAACAAATTATCCAATAGGAACTTG
>PVJH01030937.1:0-24256 GCA_004026705.1 Nesogale talazaci
GGGGGGATGCATTTGAATAATGATGCTGGCAAAGGATACTGGAAGTACCATGGACTTCCAGAAAGAGACACAGAACTGTCTTGGAAATATAGTCAACATGCTTCTTGAAAGGAGGAGGATGAAAAGTAGTCTCATATTCTTTGGGCATGCTATTAGGAGAGACCATTGCTTAGAAAAGGACATCGCGCTTGTTATATTGGAGGAGAAATGATAAAAGAGGAAGATGCTTGATAAGACTGGTTAGCTCAGGGGCTACATCCAAGGGCCTAAACATAACCATTGTGAGAAGAATGCAGGTCCAGGCAATGTTTATTCTGTTGTGCATATGATCTCTGTAAGTCAGAACCGATTTGACAGCTCCTAACAGTAACCAAATTAAATATTTATAAATGAATTGGGAATGACTGATTCCTCTTTTACAATGCAGAGAAGATATCCTGATACTTGGTTTTAATAATTAATATAATCAGTTTTGCGATTTAAAGGTTGTACTACAAAATATATGTAGCAAAGACAAAAATTTTTAAGTTTTATTTAAAAAGAATTTAGTTCAAATTTCTTATTTATTACAACTGAACATTTAGTGTTTTAGCATTTTTAGAGAATTAATATAAAATAGCAGAGTTTAATATAAAATAACAGTTTCTTGCTGTTAACATGTTCTGTAATGACTAAATTACAGACATAATTTTATTATTTATGTAATCTATTTCAAAGGCAAAGTGTTCAACATAATAAATTCCTGAGTTAGACAAGCTACAAAATATTAAAATACTAAGAAAATGTTGATAGTCTTCTGTTCTTAGTCAATTGTTTTGTAATCCATGAAGCAAAAATTCTCTCTCTCTGAGTTTATCTTAACTTTTACTGTGTCTCAAAAATATTACATATAAAAAAAAATTTTAAAAAATATTACATATCTGAAAGTAATGTTACTCATGTTGCTTGGAGATATTTTTGTCTACACTTTCTTTTAAATTGACTATTTGACTTTGCATTAAGGTAAATAAGTGGTCATCTAGCTCAGAAGCAACAAAATCCACATGGAAGGAGTTCACCAACCTGTGTGACCACAAGGTGTCAAAGGAATCAGATAATAGGCATCAAAGAACAAAAAATTACATCATTGTAAATGAGGGGAAGTACAGATTAGGGACCGAAAGCCAATCTGTAGATGAAGGAACACATCCCCTTACAATAGGGTCATGGAAAGGTTATGAGCCAGTCAGGGTGCCGTGTAGCAATGATGAAGCATACAATTTTCCTCTGGTTCTTCAATGCTTCCTCCCTCCCACTATCATGGTCCCAATTCTACCTTACAATCTGGCTAGACCAGAGGAAGTACACTGGTACAGATAGGAACTGAAAACACATGGAATTCAGAACAGATGATCCCTTTGGGACCAGTGGTGATACAGGCTTGGTGGAGAGAAGGTGGGGTAGAAAGGGAGAACCAATTATAAGGATCTTACATCTAACCTTTTCCCTGGGGTATGAACCACAGGGAAGTGAGTGAAGGGAGACACCAGACAGTGTAATAAATGACACAATTATAATAATTTATAAATTATCAAGCGTTCATGAGGGAAGGGGGTGGAGGAAGGGGAAAAATGAGGAGGTGATACCAAGGACTTAAGTAGAAAGCAAATGTTTTGAGAATGATGATGACAACAATGTATAAATGTGCTTGACATTACAAAGGATGAATGTATGGACTGTGATAAGAATATGAGCCTCCAATAAAATGAATTTTTAAAAAGAATTATTTTTGAGGCTGAGCCCCGGTGGCCTAGGTGGTTGAGTGCGCCACAGGCTTGGCGGCTCTCAGGAGCAGCACTGGGTAGCGCCCACGACCACCAGAGGCAGCGATGCCCCCCCTCCCCCCACCCCTCCAAAAAAAGAAAGAATTATTATTAAAAGCAGAAACATTTTTAAATTGTCATTTGTCAATAAGTTCTACTTTGCTGATTAATTAAAAACCTTTAACCACTTTTAGACATTTTAAAAGAATCCTTTGTAGAACAATACTACTTTTCTCATTTCTTTCAAGTTGTTTAACTTACAGGTTTAAAATATCATGATTCTCAAATCGCAAGCTTCTATTTTCAAATTTAACAAATTCATATAAAGTCAGCTAATAGACACTAGTTTGCTTTGTTATGGGTTGCAAAATAGAGTAACAGTAAGATTTCCTGCTATATTCCAAAAAGGGACAGTTTTGTGTCTTAATAAATGGCTATTCCAATGCCTTGTTCATACACAACCGTATGATTTTACAGAGGGTAGCTGCTATGGCTGTTATTAAGATATAGGCAAATACTTCATGGTACTTACTGGTCTTAGTCTTATATGCTACTTTCAAGCATTTGACCTAATATTATTGTCAATATATCTATTTTACCTATGGCTTTCATTGAAATTGGGACAATCGATATAAACCTATTGTGGTTTCCTTTAAAACTTTGGGTCTTAAAAACCAAATAAGCAAAAACTGGTGCCTAAAAGTCATTTTAATTTGAATGAAGTGCAAGAAAAACCAGCAGACTGTTTTGCTTTGAAGATTTTGCTCTGTAGAAGAATTCAGTCTCTTTAAAGGGACTAATTTTGTCCAACAAAAAAGAAAACCAAACCAGTTGATTTGTGGTTGGGGCAGGTAAGTGAACATTTAATCTGATCTCCCAGGCAATGTTGTAATGTGTCTAATGCTAATAATCCATTTATTATTGTCTTATTTATACATCTTAAATATCAGTTCTTCAGAGGAGGCTTCACCTCAGCTGGTGACAGTTTTTCATTTAGGAAGGAGTAGAAGAAGACACAATAGTTCTTATCATATAACATTGCCTCACGGTGACCCTAATTTAGTAGGTGTCCCTAAAAATATGTCCAAGGAATTTCAATGGGAATTCATGACAAGAAGATGTTGATAAATTTGAGAAGGAATGTCTGCCCTTGGGGAGAATATTTAACATTACTTGTATAGACTCCCAGGAGGGGAATCTGAACCATATTATATTATTAGTCATGCATTTTTGAACAAATTTATGTTCTACCTTTGGTTATTCAGGTCTCCTGCAATAGCTTACCTAGATTTTTTTTTTTTTTGCATCTTCACAGGTCACACCAGGACGTGATTTGGAAACACCACTACATGAACCAAACTTGATCTTAAACATGTTTATTGTAGTTTAAAGGAATTAAAATGTTTCTTGGGACTAAAAGTTGCAACACCCAAGTGTGAATAAAAGCAGAGGACAGATTTCCCAAAGTGAGAACTCTGAAGACATTGGACTTTGTTCAAATTTCTACTGCTTTTGCAGTTGGTCCAATAACTGGCAACTTGAGACTGTGCTAAAGAGAAACATTGTCTTGTCCTTTGTCTTCAACATCGTACTGGAAGTCTGTGTTGGGTCGGTTCTGAGATAATTCCAGTGATCCCTCTCTCCTGGTACTCATGTCTTTGTATAATCCACTCTTATTGAGCATGTACAGGACCTGTCACTTGCTTTTAATCACAACACTATGGCAAGGGTGACAGGATATCATTTCTGTCAATAATAACATATGACCTAGTGACCTCCATGAGGAGACTTTCCCTTTCTGAAGTTGAAGAAGAAATCTACCATATTGTGTATGGGCCTATAGTGAGGGTGACATAACAAGTAACTAAGACTGAGACTTATGGACAACGGAGCAAGAAACTGAAACTCTCAATCCAACAATCTATGAAGAAGTGGATGCTGCCAACAACCACATGAGCTTCCCCAATCTAGCCTCAAATGAGCTACACCCCTGGCAAATGTCTTAATTGCCGATTGTGACCCTGAAGCATAAACTGAGCTCAACCATGTTTAGTCTCCTGAACCACAAAAACTATGAAATCAACACTTTTGTGTTATTTTAAGTTATTAGGTTTGTGGTAAATTTATGTAACAATAGGCAACTAACTAAAACAATACAGTGAGTGTGGCAGTCATGTGGTTATGTTAATTTTATGATTGAGATGTTGGGGTGGAGTCTAGCCTGTTAATCTGGAGATAGCCATTGAGCAGCCAATGAGGCCTCTATGTGGGCATGCCTTTCTCCTGAGACTTCTGGGAAATCTCGCGATATTTCCCTCATGAAGATGAGAAGCTATCTTCCCCAGTTGTTGGGAGTTAGTCTCAGAGACGATGAATCACGGAGAAGGCAAGCTGGCAGCGTTCGAGAAGCTGGAGGAGCCGGTGGAGAGACCACACAGCTTTGCCCTGATGGAACCAGGCCTCTGAAACTGGGGCAGCCAGATGGAGACCTCTGCCAATGATGAGTTGCTTCTGCTGTTGATGGACCCTGAGCCCTGGAGGCGAGGTGCCCTGCCAGCACTGGGATTCTGCACCCACTGACCTGTGACTTCATGAGTTGGAAGAAGACTTTATAGACTGATTTTGGGAATATGGGTTAATTTCGGACTTATGACTTTGAACTGGACTAGGCTAGGATGCTTTCTCCATGTCCCATTCCTTTTGTATATAAACCCTTTCCTTATACCCATATGTGTTTCTTTGAAATTTGTTCCTCTAGTCTACCTGGACTAACACAGTGAGATAAAAGTTTCATAATTGCAAAAATGAAAATAAGATAATCATTATTTATAAATGACATGATTGTGTACACATAAATATCTATACTAGATCAATAACTTGAATTGGTCATTGAATTTAAGCAAAGCCACTAAGTACAAACTCAACATAAAACAAAAGCATTCCCATATTCCAACATAAACTATATTGAAAACAATATTTCAATGATATTACTTTCTATAACGTAAAAAATGTTCAAGGCCAATTTTTTAAAAGAATAATCTTAATGAGAAATTTATAAATCCTCTTTAAAAAAGTCAAATAAAGCCTAAGTAAATCCGGATATATACCACATACACACATACATGATTGATATATATGTGTGTTGTACATGTGTGTATAATGCTTATGAACTGATTCTATAAATCGGATTGCTATCTATTATCCATATATAGTTATCAGGTGGCAAGAATCAACACTGTAAAGGTCTTAGTTCTCTCAAAACTAACTTATTTAAATATTTCTAATCAAAAATCTCATCCAGCGTTTTTATTGCATTTGACAAGCTATTGCTAAACTAAAAGAAAAAATTTCAATATAGATTGAGGAATTGAAGTATAATTATTATCAATTTATAGTATATTGATAAACATGAATGCTGTCTAACACAGAAAAGGAATAAACTGGAGCCAGAATGAAAGAAACTTCATCTCATCTATATGGCTATGCCATCAGAAGAATCCAGTCCCTGAAGAAGATGCTTAGTAAAGGGTCAGCAAAAAAGAGAAATGGATTGATATAATGACTACCACAAAGGAACTAAAAGGGAACAATTTTGTAGATAGTGCAAGACAGGGTAGTATTTTGTTGTTGTACATACTGTCACTGAATCTGAATGAGCTCAACTGTAAATGACAACATGCAATATGGATAAACCCACAAATATAATGTTGAGTGCACAAAGTCAGATACAAATCAATATATATGTATGATTCTATTTCCATAATCAAGGGGAAATGTCAGTGACTTTAATCCAACTGGTAGCTTCATGGGAGAAAAGATGTGGCAACCTGCTTCTATAAAGATAGGAAGAGTTGTCCTGAAGGAATTCCACTGGGAAACTTTATTCCATTCATCCTTCTGTCCTAATGAAAAATAAGACCCTTCAAATTTATTCTTGCTCCCCAAGCTTAAAGAACATTTACACGAACACGATTTGAGTTTCTTGAGGATGTTAAAACTTCTATTTTGACATGGTGTAAATCAGATATTAGTGAACTCTTCAGAAGAGCATAGACCCAGATGGAAAAGAGGTTGAGAAGCAATAGCTTCACACTTTATCTTTTCAATAAATGTTTATATGATTTGATAGCAATGCTTCCTGACACCCTCATATTAGTATGATAATAATTAGGAAAACATCTCAAAGAGAAAAATAAACTCTGAGCCAAAGTATACATTTAACCTAAAGCTATGCACAGCATAGTCAATCTATGTTCATATGAAAGCTACATAAAACAACTCTAGGTATCTCCCAAGATACACAAATTTATATAAAGAGTTGTATGTGAATGTTTGATATTACTCATATTGTGCATCAAATAGAAATCAGATAGATTATTTCTGTATTTAAATTAAATTCAGATTTAAATAATCAAAAAATCATGCAGGAACAAATGAAATATACAGGCCTATTACTCAATGATCTAGGGCCATGGACTCTTTCAGCATATACAACCAAAGACCCCAGCAAGCTAAACTAAGAGTTACAATATAAACTAAAATATATATAATATAGGCATAATAATATACAGATGTTTTACATGGTTAAATGGCTAACTAATGAATTGCAAGAAAGTTTAGAGGCCATTCCAAAAGATACTTGGTTAACTTATCCTATATAGAACCTGACTTTTCCTAAAAGATTCACCATATATTTAAATATTTTGCCTTATTTTTGAAGCCAGTAAAAAAGCTAAAATATCTAGTAAATCACTTCTAAATACTATGGTTATAAAACTTTTAAAAGTTAACCTAGAAGTTGCTTAGGAAATAATTTTGCTTTACATTAAAAAATTGTTTCAGAAAAAAATTGTTTCAGCAACTCAGACATTCTTACCGTTCTCTATTAAATTTAAGAGAATGAAGAATAGCAGGTCTTTTTTGTTTAAGGTTCCACAAATGAAGCGTATCATCTGAACTTGCGCTGACCAAAGCACCCTGTAATAAGAAGAGAGTAAGTGAGCAACTCAATTTTAAAGCTTTTTATGTAAAGGAGAATAAAACAAGCTAATTTACTGAAATGATCACTTATGAGATTTTTTTTGTGACCATATAATCTAGAAATAGAAACCAGTACAGTTATGCATACTCTAAACAGTAAGACTAATAATGGAGAGTGGAAGAAATAAGCGAAATACAGCATACACATGGTCAGAATTAGTCCCTAAGGGAATTTACCGATGAAGCCAGAATAATTTTGTGGAATCATTGTTAGCACTAGGATTTTTTTTCACTGTCTTTGGAAAATAGAGTTGCCTTGCTGTTATTCTTTACTCACATATATATTACATAATTCTGCACAGAAGTAAATAACTAGCCTACTTGTATAAATTACAACCAATTCCTTATATTTTCAAATGTTATTCTAAAAACCTATGATAAAAGTAAAGATTTATCCAATTAGAATTTAATATAAATACAAGAAGCCCTGTTGGTGTATTGCACTTCCAATTGAAAATTTGGTAATTTGAACCCATTAGCTAGTCCATGGAAGAAAGACAGGGAAACTGATCCCATAAAGATTTATGGAGCAGTTTTATTCTGTCCTATAAGGTCGCACTGAGTAACAAACAATTCAACAGGGGTGAGCTTGAAAGCACCATCAAGTACAATTAAATCTTATTTTTTTAAAAATAGGATATTTCCTACCTTTTAAAAGATACTTTTATTAGGGGCTCTTACATCTCTTATCATAATCCATGCAATCCTCCAATGTGTCAAGCACATATGCCGCCATCATCATTTTCAAAGCATTCTCTGGCCCACTGAGTTGGAGGTTCAAATCCAGCAGCAGCTCTCTAGGAGCAAGGCTGGGCCTCCTACTCCCACCACCAGAGGACAGTGATGCCAAAAAAAACCCCAAAAAACAAAATAAAATCAAAGCATTCTCTTTCCAGTCGAGTCTCTGCTATCAGCTCCCCATTTCTTCCCACTCCCTCCCCTCCCTGGACAAATTATAAATTATTTTTTTTTCAAATTTTAGATAGTCCTCTATCACCCCTCTCCAACTTTTCCATTATTTGTTCCCCTGGGAGGGTGTTCCATTGATCCTTGTGATCAATTCCTCCTCCCCCTCCCTCCCCCGCAATGCTCCCCTAATCCTCCTGGTATCTCTACTGTCTTCGTTAGCTCTGAGGGGTTTATATACCCTGGATTAACTGTGTTTCAGCTCATATCTGTGGCAGTGTGCATAATCTGGTCTAATCTGATTTGTAAGGTAGAATTGATGTCATGATAGTGAGGGGAAGGAGGCACCAAAGAACGAGACAGAAGTTGTGTGTTTCATCGGTGCTATACTGCACTTTGACTGGCTCATCTATTTTCTATGACCCCTCCATGAGGAGATGTCCAATTATATACAGATGAACCTTGGGTCTCCACACCATGCCCCCCCCCCATTTCACATTGTGAATGGTTGTCTTCTGAGTCTTAGATGCCTGATACTCATCGATACCTCATGATCCCACAGGCTGGCTTGCTTCTTCCATATGGGCTTTGTTGCTTCTCAGCGAGATGGTTCCTTACCTTCAAGCCTTTAAGACCTCTGAAGTTATAGCTTTTGATAACCGGGCACCACCAGCTTTATTCCTTACATGTGCTTAGGCAACCATTTTCCTACCTTTAAATACTGCAGAAAAAGTAAGCTATGTCTTTATATATCGCTAAAACTCATTCCCATCGAGTTGATTCTGACACAGAGAAACCTGCAGGCAAGGGCAGAACTGGTGGGACTGGCTCTGTGAGAGTTTCTGAGCTGTAACTCTTTATGGAAGTAGGAAGCCTCGTCTTTGTTCGATGGAATGACAAGTGGCTTCCAACTGCCTACCTTGCAGCTAGCATGTCATCACATAATCGATTATACCACTAGATCTTCTCATCTTTTAAAATAAACATACTTTATTGTACTGACTTAAGATAAGTTTAACTATGATAGACTTTTATTATAATTATAATTTCCCCCTTTAAAAAGCAAATGCTTACTTAGGACAGAGATTTAAACAATCATAGAATATTTTCTGTATTCTATAAAAGTAATCTGGCAGAATCAAAGTGGTTCTAAAATGCCTAAAATAAATTTCATACCTGTCAAAATACTACTTTTAGTAATCTATCATCGTTTATAACATTAATCATGGATATAAACCTGGATTTCATTTCAACATGAGGAAGAGTTATTTAGAAATTCCTTGAGATTTTTTTCTTCTCTAGGAATTATACGAGTGCAGAATAGGAATCTACATGATCTCTCAAAATAAGTTCTAAGGAACTAGGAACTACAGATTGGAGTGAGACATCAAACCATTAACAATTTAGATACTAGTGACTAGTATAATAAAAATGTTTTATTTTTGTTATTGCTTTTAGCCTCTTCCCCTTTTTTCCTTTTCTTCCTTCTATTTTTAGTACCTCAGCTAGGTTTTTCAGCAAAGGAGATTTCATAGTTTCTAAGAAAGACTTTTGAAACATGGGGGGTAAAAAATGAATGCAAATGTCACAAATTATTCTTGCCCTAGGTATCTCTGGTTGGAGTCTTAAGAAACATTTTATTTATATTTACTATTTTAAATTGGAAGAAATGCATGTGCCAAATATATTCTTATGGCATTGCTCATCAGTGATGTTCATTATTGATGAACAGTATCACTAGTAATGTCATAAGGAAGCAATCTGTGGCACCTAATTTTTTCCCAAAGGCACTGAGGTAAATTTGATAAGAGTCTGAATTTGGTTTGACAGACTCTTTAAAAATTTTTCCCATTGACTAGCTCACTTAATGTAAAAGAGCTCTCTCTAGAAGACGCATGAGTCAAAAAGGTCTTTAGTAACCCTCACCAAATGATAGACCTACAACTTAATTTTAGTTTGACAGGTACATGTTTTGTTCATAGAGAATTTGTAATCACCATAGTTCTATAAAAATAGTGGACAAGTAGACAACTAAGTGTCTTAAGAGCTAAAAATACAAATGTATATGGATATAGAGAGACAAAAGAGTCAGAATGTAAATAAATAAAAAGACTATCTCATGGAAAATAATGACAAAATTTGAAGTTAGAATGGATAACAAAATTTAAGTTGGTGGGAAGACAGGTAATAGAATGGATTAGAACTTAAAGAGAAGGGAGAGAGAGAAACTAGAATCTAAAGTCTTACTATGGGCCAATAACACAAAGTTTTCATTGGCTGATAGTAAGACTTTAGATTGATTTGTTATTTAAATGCTTAATGTGTAAATTTTGTTACATAGCCATGACAACAGGATACTCTAATATATATAATATCTTTTATTAAAATTTAAAGAATCTAAAAATACAAAAATGTTATCTTTTATTAAAAATGTAACCAGGAATAATGCTGCATACATTTGGATTTTTAAACACTTAGAGTCATGACATAAAAATACATTACACCATTGAAGAAATGTGTGTTTAAAAGAGTGATGGAAGCAAGAATTTAAAAGGCTTACCTCATTGATTAAGAATTGAAGTTGCAGGACAGCTGCACCACTTTCATGTTGGCAATAACAATCAACACCAGCTCTCCCAAGTCTAATATAATTAAAGTCAAGGGTGCTAACATTTTATTTTTGAACTATTTTATTAAAACAATTCGGCCATCATACCATACAATAGGTCACTCATATCAAGAAGTATTGTACAATTGCTACCACAACCAGTTTCAAAACATTTTCTTCCTTTTTGTACTCTTTGATATTAGTTCCATAGCCAAAACCTTACTCTAGTTATTACTATAATTTCACCCATCCTGGGTTTCAAATACCAAAACATAGAATAATGCAAAACAGAGTCAAGAAGGTTATCAATGAAAAAATCCATTTGAAAAGAAAGCCAGAATATGTTAAAAATCAGATCAAACCTGTGTGTTAAAAGGGGGAATCAAATAATAAAGTTTTAACCACTTAAGTCAGATTTTTCATTTTAATCTACTATAATCCTTTCTATAATACTCACTGACAATCAGGCTATTCTCATTCTTCAATTATAGTGAGAGGGAAATCACTGGAAGCTTATTCTATGTGTAGAGCCTATAAATGTATTTTGGAATTCCATTGTCATCCATAGCCTTCTGCAACACCAGAATTTCATAATTTAAGCTCTGATACCATTCTCTCATTTGGAAGGATTCTAACATTTTAAACAGCAATAATAATGTCTTTTAAAAAACTCCTCATTTTTTAGCAACTGATGTTTTGCTTTTTAGTCATCTTTATATTTTGTGACTACAAATTTGAAATTTTGATATGTAATTGATTCAAATTAAAATATAGATAGTAATGTCTAATACTCTAGCAGTAAGAGATAGAATTAGCATTAAAACTTTGAAAGAAAATAGTTTCCTACACATGAAGTACAATAAGAATTAAAAATCCAGACACACTTCATCTCATTTTAATTTTGTTTAAATGATTAAATACTTCCTTCATTAAATAAATTCAGTGAGACAAATATTTTAATATAAGAAATAAAGTCAGAAGATTCATTAAAATGTTTATGTAAATATTCTTATAATCTTAAGGTATACACAAACTTTCAAAGTATAACTGAAAATCCAGAGACCACAGGTGTAATAATGTATCATAATAGTATATTATCAAATATTCATTGTTTATATAATATAAATGTGCTAAATACCATTTTTTTAAAAAATAGAAAAGAGAGAGAAGATATGGGAGTAAAGAAGGAAACAGAAGCAGATACGAAAACCCAGTGGAACAGAATTCATGTATCAATTCTAGGCAAATTAATTAGATACAATTTATATATTTATTCCCTACCATAAATATGTAAATTATGAGAACATTTACTTCCAGTCATAATGAAGAAACAAGGGACAGCTTTATCATTCTTTGCAAAGCTATTAAAAATACACATCCAATTTAATTAACCACAGTTTTCAGCAATTGAATATCAGGTATGTTCCCTAAGGGGGAAACAAAGGTGAGTCTTGTGATTTGCAGAGCTCACTGCCTACAGCGAGCACAGACCCATAAGGAATCCAGCATCTGAGAGCAAGGAAGGAACAGCATAAGAGAAGCAGAGGTAACAATTTCCAACAGCTAGCAAAGGTGAGACATTTTTCATGTTCTCCCCAGTCAGAATGGAAAACGCCTGAACGTACAGATATTGTGCAGGGTCCTTAGAAGACAATGGCCTCAGTATTAGGGAAAGTTCATTACTAGAATAAAGGCTCCTTGGATTCTGCCTATTAGTACTTACAGACGTGTCTCTATAAGATGAAACTATTTCCACAGAATTTAATTGTATCCTTGGACAAAGTCCAAGGATAAGTATAGAAATATAATTTGTGACCTCACATTGGCTCTGACCCATAGTGACCATCTGCACGAAACACCGCAGAACTAATCACCACCCAGTCCTGCATCAGCCTCATACTTGTTTTTATTCCTGAGGCCATTGATGCAGCCACTGTGTCAGTCCATCTTGATGAGGACCTTCCTCTCCTTCATTGCCCCTTCCACTTTACCAAGCATGATAGCCTTCTCCAGGGACTGGTCTCTTCTGACAACATGCTCCAAGAATGTAAGGCGAATCCTGGCATCTTTGCCTCAAGAGCACTCTGGTCTTTCTTCTAACACAGATTGGTTTCTTTTAGCAGTCCATGATACTTTCAATATTCTTATCCAGCACCCCAATTCAAATGCATCTATTCTTTGGTCTTCCTTCTTCAATGTCTAATTTTCACATACAGATGAAGCAATGGAGAATAGCATGACTTACGTCAGGCACACCTTAGTCAAAGTAACATTCTTGCTTTCAACACCCTAACAAGGTCTTGTGCAGCAGATTTACCTAATAGAATGTCTTTTGATCTCCTGTCTGCATTTCCATGAACATTGATTGTGGTTACACAAAGTAAAATCCTTGGCAATTTCAACCTTGTCTTCATTTATCATGATATTACCTATTGTTCCAGTTGTGAAGATTTTGGCTTTCTTTACATTGAATTATAATAAAAACTGAAGGCTGCATCCCTTGATCTTCAAATCATCCTTACTTCCAGCAAGAAAAGTTATGTCATGTGCCTATAGCAGGTTGTTAATAAACCTTTCTCCAAACCTACTGCCACAATCTTCTTCATATAAAACAGCAAAGGCAAGGAAGTTCTCAGTGAGATTGATGGAAACAATAGCCATGAGAGATCAGCACATATTAACAAAAATGAAGATAACACATAGCATTTTCTTCTATTGTACATAAGATGGCTATGAGTCAGCATTCACTCAACAACAACTCAATGATCATGGTAGTTACATGATTTCATGTCAACTTGACAGTATAAGAAGGGTGGGCTATGATAGTTAGGGTTTTTTTTGTGCCCCATAAGAACATGTTTTTTAGCCTGTCAATCAGGGTGCAGCTTGATTGGAGGGCAACAGAGATAAATGGCTCTCCAAGGCCAGCTTCTCTCTTGCTCCCTGGAGGAGAACCACATTCTCTCTCTGCTTCACTTTCCTATTGAGCAGACACTTTGAACCCTGCTGCTTGGTAGTCAAAGTCCTGGAGATGTGTCCACTGCCATTGGATGTATAAGACTTTGCATCCATTGGCCTGTGATCTTGCATTCTGCATCATTGTGTGTGGCCATGTGAGTATGAAGAAGGATTTATGGACTAGTATCAGACTTATGGACTTGATATGGTCTTGGCTGGGATACTTGCTTGATACATAATCACGTCTTAATATAAAGCTCTCTCTTACACATATATGAGTGTGCTTCTCTAGTCTAACCCAGTCTAACACATTGACCTATCATTTATCTATCATCTATGATTTAAAATGTTCCATAGAAAAGAATACTAAAAGTAAAATAAATAACAGTGAACTGTATAACAATACCATGTAACTTAATATATTTTAATTGAAACCATGAAGCTGAGGACACAAATATTTGAAGTCAACAAGATAAAAAAGAACATAGACAAAAGTTAAAGAAAATTAGGAAAATATAACCTAACACAATTGCAAGTATCAGTAAAAATATAATTATTTTAAGTTATTTTAAATGCTGAAATATTACTAACCTGATAGAGACTGAGGAAACTCCTAAGAGTATGGCTTTTGGTTACCTTTCAAGCATGTAACTGTATTCCCCTCTGACCCAAGTCTTTTACAAACCATAGGCAGGCATGTAAGATGCACAATAATTCCAAAAAGGTAGGCATTCCTTAGAAAAAACAATCATACAAGACCATAAAGACAGCATTTGACAAGTGATAAGAATCACAAGATAGGAAAGAACAAGAAATAGGTTAAATATTTAATAAGTATAGCAAAAGAATATAACCCTGACCACACTTTTCCTGATTTTAAACCACACTGTATTTCTTTGCCTATTCACACAACTATCTTTTGATCCATGTACAGGTTGCACATGAATACAATGACGTGTTCTGGGGTTCCCATTCTTTACAAGACTATCCATAATGTGTTATGATCTACTCAGTCAAATGCCTTGATATAGTCAATAAGAGACAAGTAAACATCTTTCTGGTATTCTCTGCTGTGAACCATCTGACAGCAAGATATTCCTTATTCCATATTCTTTTGAACCTGGCCTGAACCTCTTGGCAGCTTCCTGTCAATGTACTGCTGCAACCATTGTTGGATGATCTTTAGCAAAAATTTACTTCCTTGTGATAGCAATGATAGTGTTCTTTAATTTGAACATTCTATTGGGTCATCTTTATTTTGGAATTGGCACAAATATGAATCTTTTCCAGTCAGATGGCCAAGAGCTGGCTTCGAAATTTCCTTTGATGACTACTTTTCAAAAGTATAGTAGAGATTATAGGCAAGAAATTAAGCAAAGGCAGGCAGGGAAGAGGAAGAGAAGAAATATAAGTCACTGGAATCAGGGCGGAGGGGGAGAAGTAAAACTACAGCATTCACACATGACATTATTCTATATTACATTAAAAATCATAGCAACCATCCAGAATAGAGTAGAACTGTCCCTTTGGGTTTTTAAGACTTTTATGTTTTTATGGGAACAAACAGCCTCATCTGTGTCCTGCAGAGCCACTGGAGGGTTTACACAAGAAGAGAATTAGAACTAATGAAGAAATTCAGAGAAATCAGCTGTATTTTTATACACCAGCAAGAGCAATTTCAAAAGAAAATGATTCTACTTGGAATAGCAATTCCACTTACAATAGCGTTTAATAGAATAAAATATATAGGAATATATTTAACCAAAGAGGTGAAAGACTTGTACACTGAAAACTATAAACTACAGCTATCAGAAATTATTATATGCTAAACAAATGGGAACATCTGTGGTCATGAATGAAGTTTAATTTTAAGATGTTAATCTACCCAAATTGATCTTCAGCCTCAGCATAATCTTTATCAAAACATTCAGTTTTGTGAACATTAAAAAACCAATCATTTTAGTTCAGATTAAATTCATAGAATCTCTAAATAACTAAGACAATCTTGAAAAAGGAGAACAAAGTAGAAAGACTCAACCTTCTCAATTTCAAAACATACTATAACACTACAGTTATAAAAAATATACATAGTTGAACATATAGCCAATAAAATAAAATTCAAGTGCAGATATATACCCATGCACCTGTCATCAATTCGTGTTGACAAGTATGGTGATAAATTTTATGTCAACTTGGGTGGGCCAGGATTTTTCTATGAAATTATCTAATATAGGTGGGATGGGATTGCCTGTGAAGCAGCAGCAGTTGGAAGGAAAATACTCACTCATTCACTGCCATCGAGTCAATGCCAACTCATAGAAATCTTTTAGGGTAAGATAGTACTATTTGTGAGTATATGAGTCTGTAACTCTTTATAAGAGTAGGAAACCTTGTCTTCCTCCATTGGAATGACTGGTGCTTTTGAACTTCAGACCTTGTAGTTAGTAGCCCAATACCACCAGGGCTCCTGGTAAGGAAAACAGACATCTTAATCTGGTCACAACCATGATACAATTGAGGGAAATTTCATTCAAGATGTGGCCTCATCAATAAATATTTACAGTGTATAGAAGCTAGCTCATGTCTACTGCTGTAACTGGATCAGGCAACTGGTTGATTGACCTCTTATGATATTGTCCACAGGTAGCAGATTGATTATATAGGACCACTTTGATCATAGAAAGAACATTGTTATGTTCTTACTGGAATAGACACATCTGCATATGGGTTTGCCTTCCCTGCATCCAGTGCTTCTTCCCAAACTACCATTCACAAACTTACCTAATGCCTTAGCTACCAGCATGGTATCCTGCACAGCATCACCTCAGATCAAGGGGTTAATTTTAGAGCAAATGAAGTACAACAATGAGTCCATAATCATGAAATCCCCTGGTCTTACTGTGCTTCCCATTGTCCTTAAGCAGCTGATTTAATATAAAGATGCAGTGGACATCTAAAGACACAATTACAGTACCAGCTAAGTGGCAAAATATATAAATCCCTTTACATCTACATAAACATACAAGCATCACTAGTTTTCCTTCTTTAGAAAACCCAGCCTGACCCAACATGTATGGAAAGTCCCTTCAATAGGTAAAGAAGTCTCTTCAATAAAGAGTTCTGGGACAATCAATGGGATATTGATAGGCAAAAAATACATTAGACGTATGTCACATACTATGTATAAAAATTAACTCAATATGAGTCAATGACCTAAGTATAACAACTAACACCATAAAATTCTTAGGGGAAAATATAAGGATAAAACAGGTGTCTTTTTTTAGAAAATATTTAAACCCAATGTATGTATTTTAGCAATTAATTCTTAGATATGACCCCAAAATCATAAGAACAAAAGAAAAAATCAATTGGATTTAACCAAAATTACTAACTTTTGATCACCAAAGTACTTTCTCAAGAAAACGAAGAGACAACCTACAGAATAGAAGTAAATATTTGGCTATCATATATCCAATAAGGATTTTATATTCAAATAAATATTAAGACAACTCTTGTAACTCAATAATGACAACAACAAAGTTAATTTAATAATTATCCAATGACTTCAATAGGCATTTCTTCAAAGAAGATATTACAAAGAGCCAATACACCCATGGACTGATGACATTGAGATATCAGTCATTAGAAAAATTCAAACCAAGGTCACAAAGAGATATAATCTCATACTCATTAGGATGGCTATTATAAAATATTTTTCAGAAGAGAAAATAACAACAGTTGGCAAGGTGGTGGAATAATCAGACCCTACTGTTTTGCTAGTGGGAATGCAAAAAGGGTAGTCACTGTGGAAAGTAGTTTCTCAACAGAATTCCATATAACCCAACAAGACCAATTCTAGGCGTATATCAAAAGATCTAAAAGTAGGGTCTCAAACGGTTATTTGTACACCACTGCAACATAACACACTATAACCAAACAATCCATGTCCGTTAGGAGATGAGTAACTAAAGAAAATATTACTTTTATATATGAGAAAATATATGCCAGGAAAATTTGAAAGACAGCCACTTGGCCAAGTGATTGGTAGAGATTTTTGTGTCCATTTCAAAGAAGAGTAACCAAACAGAATGCTCAAACTATAGAATAGAATCATTGATATTGTACACATGTGATTACAACAAGGATTAGAGCTGTCTATTGAGAAGGAACTGAGAGAAGTTCAAGCTGGGTTCAGAAGAGGATGTGGAACAAGTGACATGATTGCTGATGTCAGATGGATCGTGGTTCAAATCAGAGAATATCAGAAAGATGTTTACTTGTGTTTTATTGACTATGCAGAAGCATTCGACTGTGTGAACCATAACAAAGGGTGGCTAACCTTGAGAAGAATGTAAATTACAGAACACTTCATTGTGTGCACAGGGAACTTGCACATGGATCAAGAGGCAGCTGTATGAACAAAACAAGGAAATATTATATGGTCTAAAATCAGGAAATGTGTGCAACAGGCTTGTATCATCTCATGATACTTGTTCAAACTTTATGATGAGAAAATCATCAGAGAATCTGGATTATATGAAGAAAAGTTTGTATCAAGATTGGAGAAAGGCTTATTAACAACCTGCAATATGCACTTAACCTTTAACATAGATTGGGTGAAGGTTTTACTGAGGAGATTAGTGTCCATTCAACAATTCAGACACTTTTGTTTCATTTCACTGACTTCAATGCATATATGAAACATCTTTTATCCAATCCCCCACACTTGGTCTCCTGTTAAAATTACTTTTTATTTCCAAATACTCTGAACTTTTCCCTGGATAAATATCACCCTTTTATCTCAAAATTTTGATTTTGATTTTTTCCTACTCCCTCTCTGCTCTCCCTGCCCCCATGAACACTTGATAAATTACAAAATATTATGATACTGTCTTGTCGAATGCAGTCCGAAATCTCCCCTCACCTACTTCCCCATTGTCCATACCCCAGTGAGGAGATTACATGTAGATCCTTATCATCAGTTCCCCCTTTGTACTCCACCCTCCCTCCACTCTCCCGGTGTCACCACTCTCCACATTGGTCCTAAATGATAACTTAAAAAAAATAACAATAAATTGTGTGTTTAGAAAATTTAAAAGAGATCAAAATACATGTCAATAATAGCATAAATACTTGTAAGAAGGGAACTAGAAAAACTATGAAAAGTTAAATATCATAAAATAAATGAAATGTCTAATTCATATTTAAGTATGTTACTAGTCATATACCAAACTATACTAATTACTATAAAACAAAAAGCTATAAAGAGATAACTTGAACTAATAATCAACAAAGAATATAAAACCTAAAATCATTTTTAAAAGTCAACCCAAAGGAAGGTAGGAAAGGGATAAAAATTAATAAGAAATGAGAGAAAAAATGGCAAGGTGATAAGATTTAAATTCAACCACGTCACAAGCCACACTAAAAGTAAAAATTATAAATATATGAATTAAGACAGTAATCATTAGATTTGATGGAAAAGCAAGACCCACCTATATATATAAATCCCTTTAAAATACACAAACAAGTTAAAACTTTAGAAAAATAGCTAAAGATACATCATGCTAATATATATTTTTCTCTTCTTTCTTTTGGCATTTTTAAAATCATTTCATTGGGGGCTCGTACATCTCTTATCACAATCCATCCATAAATCTATTGTGTGTTAAGCACATTGCCCTCATCATTCTCAAGACCAGTCCTGAAGGGATAATCTGTCCTGGATTCCCTATCTTTCCAGCTCCTATCTGTACCAGTGTACAGCCTCTGGTTTAGCCGGATTGGTAAAGTAGAATTGGAATCATGATAGTGGGGAAGAAGAAACATTGAAAAACTAGAGGAAAGTCGTATGCTTCATCATTGCTACACTGCATCCAAACTTGTTCATCTCCTCCCTGTGACCCCTCTGTAAGGGGAAATCCTCTTTTTGGATAATGATTTTTTTAATTAATCATTTAATTTGGGGCTCATACCACTCATCACAATCCATACATCCATCCATTGTATGTCAAGCACATTTGTACATCTGTTGTCCTCCTCATTCTCAAAACATTTGCTTTCCATTTAAGCCCTTGGCATCAGCTCTTCATTTTCCTTCTCCCCCCTCCCTCATAAACCCTTCATAATTTATAAATTATTATTATTTTGTCATATCTTACACTGTCCGATGTCTCCCTTCACCCCATTACCTGCACCCCAAGGAAGAGGTTATATGTAGATCCTTATAATCAGTTCCCTCTTCCTACCCCCTTCTTTCCTCCACCCTCCTGGTATCGCCACTCTTACCATATTAATATTAGTCTAAAGATAAATGATAAAACATCAATGCAATATCAAGTAGATTTCAGAACACACAATATTACTAGGGTTAAAATGCTCATTTCAATTCATAGAAAGCACATTTAAAACCCTAAACAGTAATACAAAAGTAGCAGGACTGCAAAATACATGATACAAAAATTTATATAGCCACACAGAGAAATAAGTAAGTCTACAATTATAGTTGAGGATTTCAACACCTCCCTCTCAATGACTGGTAGAAGGCAGATAGCCAATGAAGACATAGAAGACAAGTCACTATGAGGGAACTTGATGTAATTGACATTTACAGGATACTCTACCCAAGGAAAGGAACCCAGGAAGTGCAATGTTTAGGCGTTGGGCTATTACACAGAAGGTCAACAACTCAAAGCTCTCAGGAGGTCCTTGGGAAAGGGACTTTCTACTCCATAAAGAGCTACGGTCCTAGAAACTCACAGGGGAGGCTCTACTTTGTCCCAGAGTCAGCATCGATGTGATGGAAGTGAGTGAGAGATACCCATCATTAGCAAATTTTTTTTCCAGTGTAAAGGAGCATTTACTAATACAAAAAATATCCAGGACTATAAAAGAAGTCTTAAAACATTTAAAAGTATTAGAATCATACAGAGCATGTTCTTTGGGTGATTTAAATACACAATAGCATTAAAATAACAATTAATAACAAATAACCTGGAAAACACCAAATGTTACAAACTAGTAAATCACAAGATAAATTAGAAAATATGTTGACCATAATAAAAGTTGTGAGATGCAATTAAAGCAGTGTTTTGAAGAAAATCTAGAGCCTATAATGTATATATAAAAATGCTTTATGTTCTCAAATCAGTAATCTTTTATTCATAAAAACTATTTTAAAGAGCAAATCAATCCCAAAGCCAGAAAAAGAAAAACAACAATGATGAATCCATAAATAAATGAAACAAAGTCAAACAATAATAAAGAAAATCCATGAAACCAAAATCTGGACTGAAATTCAATGAAATAGATAAATCAAGATTGATCAAGAACAAATGAACCAAATTTCCTATCTAAGGAATGAAGGAGAGCTGATACTATAAAGCCTTTTAATTAAAAAGATAAATAAAAAATTCTTATGAATGGACATCCTCAATAAATTAGACAAACTAAGTGAAACAGACAAATTTCTTGGAAAGCAAGTATTACTGAAGGAGAAATAAAATTTAACAGCCTATATCAATTGAGATAAAAATTGCAATTAAAATTCTTCCCTCAAAGAATACATAATGACCAAATGACATCACTGGTGAATGCTACATGGAATTTATAGGACAAAAAAATACCAATTATACCAAATGATTGAAGAACACCAACTTTCCAACTTCTTTAGTATACCATTACTCTAACACCAAAAGCAGACAAAGATATACTGACAAAATATCCCTAGGGAACTCATATATGTCCCACCCCCTGGTTAAAATAAAAAATGCAGGCCAGCCTCTCTTCTTGCTTTTTCAAGCCAGTTTAGACCTGCCTGAGAGGCCTTCCCTTATCTCCGTAAAGACTTAATTCATGTAAATAGAATTAATAAGCTCTCTTATTTATGTAGACAAATAAGTCTCCACATCCAGATTAAATTTTAGGTGAGGTCCATCTGCTTGGTAGGTAACTATAACAATTTAGAAAACACCTTACCTTTGCATAAATAAATGCATAATTGCACTACCCTCAATATTGTCAACACAAGACCGACCAATTAATTTTGAAAAGATTATGAGTCAGAATTGCCTCAATGACAGTGAATTTGAGATTTTCTTACTTAAATTTGAGTTTACTCAATCTCTATACTTGGTGAAATGCTCAGCTACAAGGTAGAACCCAATTCTTCAATGGCAATAACAAAAATGGTAAATTCTTGTATTTCAAGGAAGCAATTAGGAGTAAGTGAAATCTGGGCAGTATTTCTATTGTACGATTACCTAAAAACAATTCAGGAGCAAAGTGTGTTTTTTTTGTACTTTTTTTTCTAGAAGAATTTCTAAAGGAAACCTTCAATTAACATTCATTTACTGCTTAGTTAAAATATAGTATTTTATAATTCGACATTTCAAAATAATATCTGGGACTTAATTTCCTAATTCTATTTTAATAGTGTCTAAGAAATTTGCATGGAATCAACTTTAAAATATGTATACAAATATACTATTGCCAGTAAGACAAAGTATTATTTCAAGTATCTTAAAGTGATGATTTTTTAATCAATTTAATTCATGTATTCACAGTCAGCCTTATACTTTTCAGGGGTGGCATTAAGTGTATTTAATTATAGGAAGTGTTCAGTAAAATATGTGCCAATACATTTATAGAGGTCTAAATACAGGCATGTGCATAGGTAAATATGATGTTGGGAAAATAGATTTACATGCATATACTTATAGGGTTAGTATTAGGACAGCAGATGGACATTGGGCCTCCATTCAAGTACTTTCTCAATGAAAGAACAGTTTGTTCTATTAAATTGGCATTCCATGATGCTCCCCTTCCCTACATGATCACTGAAGACAAATGTATGCATGAGCAAAAGTGGTGAAGAACGCTGATGGTGGCTGGCTATCAAAAGATATAGTGTCTGGGATCTTAAAGGCTTGAAGGTAAACAAGCAGCCATCTAGCTTAGAAGCAACAAAGCCCACATGGAAGCACACCAGCCTGTGTGACCACAAGGTGTCAAAGGGATCAGTTATCAGGCATCAAAGAACTAAAAATTATATCATTATAAATGAGGGGGAGTACAGATTGGGTACCCAAAGCCCATCTGTGGGTGAAGCAACATCCCCTTACAGAAAGGTCACCGGGAGGAGATGAGCCAGTCAGGGTACAGTGTAGCAACGATGAAATATGCATTTTTTCTCTAGTTCTTAAATGTATCTCCCCATCCCTCACTATCATGATCCCAATTCTACTTTACAAATCTGGCTAGACCAGAGGATGCACACTGGCACAGATAGGAACCAGAGACAAAGGGAATCCAGGACCGATGTGAAACAGTGGCGATACTGGAAGGGTAAAGGGAAGATGGGGTAGAAAGAGGAAACCATTTATAAGGATCTACATATAACCTTCTGCCTGGGGTAGGGCAACAGGAAGAGGGTGAAGGGAGACATTGGACAGTGTAAGATATGACAAAATAATAATAGTTTATAAATTATCAAGTGTTCATGAGGGAGATGGAGGGAGGGAGGAGGGGAAAAATGAGAAGCTAATTCCAAGGGCTTAAGTAGAAAGAAAATGCTTTGAGAATGATGATGGCAACAAATGTACAAATATGCTTTGCAAACAATGTATGTATGTATGTATTGTGATAAGAGTTATATGAGTCCCCAATAAAATGATTTTTTAATGTCAATAAAATGGTTGGAGAAAAAAAGAAATGTTCAGGGGACTCAAAAGTAGAGAATTTTATTTAAAAGACTATAATTTATTTTTAAATTATTATGTTCAATTTATACTTTGAAGAAAATGTAACAACTATCACTAAAAGTAAAATGACAATTAGAATACTTAGTAAATATATTGATTTTATACCAAGTGGGTAAATAGTGTATAAAAATCACATATATTCATTATCTAGTGGATAATAAAGTTACCAACATATTTCTAGTACCTAAATTTAATATCCATTTTAATAGTTTTATTGGCATAAGATTTCCATATGATACAATGTAATATTTCAATTATATTAAGAAGAGATGTGCAATCACCACAACAATCAATTTTAAATCATTTCCTTCTTTCTGAACCCATTGTTAGTAGCTCCTCATAGTTCCCCCCAACCTCTCCTGCCATACCCCTCAGTGGTTATTAATCCAATTACTGTATCTATAAATTTATCTCTCCTAGATTTCATATACAAAAATTTGTACAAAGCAAAAACAAGAAACAAGCAAAAATAGCAACGCTGAAAAAACAGCACAGAGAGAAAAGTAGAAAATATTAAAAATGAAAACAACTTCAAAATGGGTCAAAGAGGTATTACATTTTAACTAACTAATCTGCCATAATTGACTTTATGATGCTCTTTTTCTGATGGCAAAGCCAAACTATGCACGTCCTAGACTTTGGTCAGTGGGATTCAGCAAAGGCTTTATCCATGTGGGTATTCTGCTATGTTAGCCAGGGTTCCCTAGAGAAACAAAACCAGAACACTAATAATTTAGACAGATAAGAAATAACCAGCTAGTTAATCTATAAAGCAGTACAAATGGCTCTGTGCAACTCACTTCCGTGAGACAGCTAATATACTGGCAGTCATTCAAGTCTTGAGGGCCACCGGTAGTCCTTCGTAGAGCAATTCAGGCTGTCTGACCACAGACGGCAACAGCAAGGCAGATCACCAACAGTCAGCCAGATGACAGGGTGCAGCAGTCCCCAGCTCAAAAGATGTGTATATTCTAGTAGCGTATCAAAGCAGGTCTTGAAGAAACCTCAAATTATAGCATCACAGTCCACGGATTAGGTGTCCCACAGGTAGCGTAGCTTGCAAATTGAGGCACAGAACAAGCAAGGCAGCCACACACACGGATCTGATCATCAAAGACCAAGAGACAAGAAAGGTGAGGGTCGTGGAGCCGTTTATCTCTTGGCCTTTCGATTAATCCCAC
>PVJH01030938.1:0-24263 GCA_004026705.1 Nesogale talazaci
CCCCCCCCCCCCCACGACTAGTCACAGGATGCATGCTAGGGCTATTGCCCTATGGCACTTGGTTTTCTCGTTGTTGGATATACTTTCCGGGGCCTTGCTTGGACGAGGGGGGCCACTATGGCTTTGCTTGGGGGCTTCCCCTCCCCTTGGGGGTCGTTTCTTCTGTAGCACTGGTGTGGTGTAGGGAGTGAGCCCGGAGAACACAAGCCACCGCTCCGAGCAAGACAGATGACTCAGCCCACCTCCGGGAAATGATCAGAAGCCTCAGTGATATTCCAGCAGGCTCTGCTCTGAGGCCTGAGTGGAGAGCTGTTTCAGCAGCTTGTGTGTGTGTGTGTGTGTGTGTGTATGGTGTTATTCTTTTTGGTAACCCCCACCTCCTTTCAGAATTGAGGAAAGAGATGACTCACCTTGTGATGCTGGTGCCTGGCTCCAGTCAGGAGACATTGGGGGTCTTCTGAAACATGTGGTCGAGGACACAATCCCAGGAGAAGAGGTCCCCAGTCCCCAGTCCCCAGGAGCTGTTGTCTCCATGGCAGACAGGGGACAGCGGAAGGGACCTTCCTCTTGAATTCCACGGGTTGTTCCCAGAACTCTTGAACTTGGGGTGATAGCCAAGGTAGGGTGCTTGTTTGGATAATGACTCAATGAGGCCCTTTCCCCTATCTAGGGTTGTGCGAACCTGCTTTCCAAACCCTGGTCTCCGATCCTGGTGTCTGGTGTGGGCTCTCGAGGCCAAGGCCGGGCAGCTCCTGTTTGGGGTGGAGAGACAAGACCGGACTGGAAAGGTGACCACCCCTTGCAGCCCAGGGCCCTGCCAAGGAGGCTGCTACAGGGGACTCTTTCCCATCTGACATAGGACTCTCCTGGGGGAAGCGGATGTGGGGTTCTGCAGGTGAGAATTTCAAATGCACCCAGCAGGAGAAACTGACGGTGAACTCCGGAGGGTGAGCCCATCATCCAGCTTCAGCAGCCATCATCGTTTTGTCAACTTGTTTCACCCGTCATCTTTTTATTTTCCTCCCCCAGAGTATTTTCAATATGATCCAAACATACTGTTTCACTCAGAACTACTTTGGGATGCAGTGCACGGTCATGGCCAACAACTGTAATTCTAATTTTCTAAGATCCTGCATTTTTCATACACAGCACACACATGTAAGTTTTGTTTTTGGCATCACTGCCTCTGGTGGTCGTGGGTGCTACCCAGTGCTGCTCTTGAGAGCCACCGCTGGATTTGAACCGCCAGGCCTGCGGGCCGCAGTCCCCCACTCAACCACTTAGGCCACTGGGGCTTAGCCCCCACATATAAGATTTTATCATGTCTGTACATCTCACATGGGGAACTATGCCTGAGGGGTGTGGTATGACCATGTGTATATGCTTTTATATATGCACACATACCAAAAAAGAAAAAGAAAAACCTGTAAAATGTGCAAGCTAATTGTGTAAAGATACAGTCACCTAATTCTCAGCATTCAGTTTTCAATCTGGTTGTCTCAAAGAAAAAGACTTGCTGTTTTTTTTAGTTAGTTTTCAAAAATCTAAAACGGGCGTTGTGGTTGGCTGGTGCGTGCTCCGACTCTGACTGGACGCACCTGCGGGCTGCTTTTCCTTCTCCCAGTGACATGACCCCTGTTGGATGAAGGAAGCGGGACCTTGCTCCTGAGACCATGTCGTGCTTTGGTTTGGGCTGACTTCTTCTGCACACCATTGGCTTATGTCTTCTGCAGCCCTGCTTCACGGTTCTTGGCAACTGTTGGCTAGCTCCATCAGGCTCACTGTTGGACAAGGAGGCTTGACTGGTGGTGCTGTCCACCTCCTCCTGCATCCTACGAGGAAGCACTGCTGTGCACTTTCCCGCCTCTGGGATGGAGAGATTGCTCTAGGGACTTGGTCTTACCAGTCTGATGTATCCTTTATAAAGTACTGGACCCTGGTTATGAGTGGAAGGGAGTCGTGAGGGGATTTTCTAAAGAAAAATCACGCATCTCCTTTTTGGATAGCAAAAAGTACAATGCCCATCGGTTTCTTTTCCTGGGAGCGTTAGTATTCACTGATTAGCTTTGCTTAGATCCATGACGTAATGCCCAAAGCAAAAACAACGTCCACCGCCTTCGACTTGATTGCCGCACTTACAGACCCTACGAGGCGGAGTGAAAGGACCACACTTTTGAGGCTGTGCATGTCTGTGGAGGCAGAGCCTTGTCTTTCTCCCAAAGAGGAACTGGCAGCTTTGAACGCACAGAGGCTCTGCATGCGGCAGGATGAAACTCTGCCAGGTCCCACAGTGTCCCCACAATTGTGGTTACCTTTGGCTCCTGGTTGTAGCCTCGATGTCAGCCTTCCTGTTGAGGGGCTACCTTTTTTTTTCTTTCCCCCCTCCCCCACATCACTGCCCTGGTGGGAGTAGGAGGCCCAGCCTTGCTCCTGGAGAGCTGCTGCTGGATTTGAACCGCCAGCCCTATGGGCTGCAGTCCCGCACTCAACCACTGCGCCACCAGGGCTTCGCTAGGTCTTCCTCGTTTTCACCGCCTTCCTGTTTTACCAAACATGGTGTCTTTTCCCAGGGTCTGGCCTCTTCCTGTGCAGACTCCAGGAGAGGAAGGCTTGCCATCCTGGCTTCTAAGAGCATTCTGGAGGCCCCGCAGTCTTCCTTATTCAGTGTCCGTCTTTCGGATGCGTACGAAGCGATCGACGGTATCGTGGTCAGCAGCACCTCAGTCCTCAAAGTGACCCCCTTCCTGCTCCTCAACGCTTTAAAAAGATCTTCTGCAGGGGGGAGGGAGAAAAGAGGAGCTGATAACAAACAGAAAGTGTTTATAAAATAATGGCAATGTATGTACAAATATGCTTGATACAACTGATGTATGGATTATTATAAGAGCTGTAAGAGCCCCCAAGAAAATGATCTTTAACAATTAAAAAATAACAATAAAAATGAAAAGATGTTAGACAGCAGATTTACCCCATGCAACACGTCATTGGTTTTTTTTGACCGCTGCTTCCGTGAAAGTTGATTGTGAATCCAAGCAAGAGGAAATCTTTGACAGCTTCAGGCTTTTCTCAGTTTGTCATGAGGGTGCCTCTTGGTCAACTGGTGCGGGCCTTGGTTTCCTTTGTCTTGGGGTGGAATCCTCCACCTTCATCAGCAAGTGCTGAAGGTCCTTCACTTTGAGCAAGCAGGGTCGTGTCATCTGCATATGGAAGGCTGCTAATGAGCCTCCCATCCCGATGCTGGGTTCTTCCTTCCGCAGACAGCCTCGTTTATCTGATTGTGTGTCAGCAGAGAGACTGAGGAAGTGTGACGAGAGAGAGGAGACAACCCTGGCACACACCTGTCTTGCTTTTGAAAGCAGGCCCTGTGTCCTTGTTCCCATCCAACGATTGCCTCGATCCATGTGCAGGTTCTGCATGAGCACAGAGAAGCGCTTTGGAATTTTCTGTTTTTCTCCAAGCTATTCATAGTCTGTTATGATCCACAGTTAAATGCCTTTGCATAGTCAACAAAACATAAGTAAACATCTTGCTGATATTTTTAGCTCAGAGCCAAGATCCATCTGACATCAACAATGACACCCCTTGTTCTACATCTTTTTCTGAATCCACCTTGAATTTCTGGCAGCTTCCTGCTGATATGCTGCTGTAATCTCTGTTATATGCTCTTTAGCAAAACTTTACTTGCTCCTGATGGTATTCCTTGATAATTTCCATACTCTATGGTATCACTTTTCTTTAGTGTGGGCACATGTATGGGTCTCTTAGCTTTGGCCAGGTAGATGTCTTCCACCTTCCCGGGTGTAGATGAGTGAGTACCTCCAGTGCTTCATTCATCAGCGTGTTGGGACGTTCCTGTTGGTATGCCATCCCTTCCTGGAGCCTTGCTTGGGGCTAAGGCATTAATTAGTACAGCTTGCACTTTCCCCTTCAGTGCTATTGGTCTTGATCGTATGCTAGCTACCTCTTGAAATGGCTGAATGTCGACTAGTTCTTTTTGGTAGAGTGACTTTGTGTATTTCATCCATTACTTAATCAGGGGTTGCGAAATCCATTAAAATTTTGCTATAAGAAAAGTGTTCTACCATTTGGTTATTATAAAATTCTATTTAAAAGGATCAGTTATCTTCCCTCCTGTACCTATCAATTTTTAAAATCACGAGTTGAGCATCCCTTTCTTTATTTTGTTCTAATTACGAACGCATAGGCTTAGATATATTTAATCTATTCTAATCAACTACAGTTATTATCTTTTTGGATGCTCAAGTTGTTCCATTTTTGGCTGGCACAACAGTTAAGCCCTGGGCTTCTCATGCGATGTCTGGTGGCCGTGCACACCACCCAGAGACGCCTGACAAGCTAGGCTCGGCAGTTAGCTTCCCAAAGGACACGTCCTAAAAACTCAGCAAGTGATTCTACGCCAAGACACTTTGGTCGCCAGGATCAGCGTTGGCTCAGCATCAACCAGGAACAGCCCTGGGGGGGTGGTGGTGGTGCGGTCTTGCCCTGTGTGGACATGACTTGAGTGGTTTTAAAAACCACTGGATCTAACAGCTATCCCAGGCTCACGTTGCCACGGACCTGAAATCTGCCATTTCTCCAAGGGCATGGCTTTGGAGTTGGTCATCTGGACATGAGGGACACTCATTGCTGCAGGGATTTCACGGCGTCCATGCCGCTAATTGTGTACACATGTAACACGTGGATGGGAATCTGTGAAAGGTATAAAGATCATAGTTCTATCCTGATGTGAGCTGTAAGATTAGGATTAAATAATCACATACTTAAAAATTCCATCTCAAAGTGTGGTAGCCTGGCATTCTTACTGTGGCAAATTATACATATGAGAAAGCTGTCAGTTCCACCCTCTTCACAGACACGTCGATGGCAACACTGTTCTCCGTTCTTCGCCTTTTGGGACCTCCTTTGCCTCATGCATCTGCAGCCATATTTTCTCAACTAGGGCAAAATGTGTTTTCCCAAAGTGGTCTCTGGGAGATTGCCAGTCTCACATGCTCTTATAGAACTGGATCTTGGATGGGTCCCCTCTCTCAGGATCCAAGCACTACATTAGGAAAAATCCCAAACTACTCCATAGGGAGAGATCACATGGAGAAGCACCATGATCCTGTTGTCAAACCCAACAGTGTTGCCATCTACCTACCTGTGAAGATGACGGAAATGACATTTTTACATGTATAATTTGCCACAATAAAAAAATCATGCTACCAACTTTGTGATGTAATCTTACAGCTTACTTGTGATTCCCAAGAGACCGTAATGACCAGTGCCATCTTGAGGAGGCTGGATTTACCTTGTTCCCTCCATGTTATTCCCGCTCCTCCCGCACAGTGCTTTTAAATAAACACTGTCCACCTGTTGTGGAAAGTGTCAGGGAAAATGTCCATTTGCCTGCCTAGCTTACACAAGGAAGGAGACCATAAACTCCGTTTTGTACTTTGTGCTCCCTTCTCCCTCCAAGTAGATTCTGAAGGTGGCCGGGCGCAAGTCACAGGTCCTCCTTCCCCCCTTGGCCTGCCTGCCAGGTGGATCCCACCCTTGACTCGTCGGCGTTGGGTGGGCCCAGTCTTATGAAGCTTTATTGCTTGTGCTGCTCTGTGTGTGCTTTTTTTAGTTACCAGGGAAGGTTTTTTTCTTTAAATCATTTTATTGAGGGCACATATAACTCATCACAATGCATCCATCCACCCAGTGTGTCAAGCACATGTGTACATTTGTTGCCATCGTCATTCTCAAAAACATTTTCTTCCCACTTGAGCCCTTGGTATCAGCTCCTCATTTTCCTCCCTCCCTTCCTCCCGAACCCTTGATAATTTATAAATGAGTATTATTTTGCTTTTCACCAGTGTATCAATAGAGTGACAGAGGGCTAGGTGACGTGGCTAGTGCTTGGGTGGAAGAGGGTGGCAGTTGGAAAGGGGGGAGGTTATTTAGGGGAGAGGAGAGGAGATGGGGGTGGTGGGTGACTTGTGCCCGTCTGGAAGTAGAGCCGGCAGGCTTGGTCCAAGGTGGACCGTCGAGCGTTAGAGAAAGAGAGGGGTCCGGGAGAGGCCTTACTGTAAGCTCAGGAGTGTGTTTCCTAGGCTTCCTCCCGAGTGAGGCGGGCACTGGGTATTCCAGTCGGGGCTGGGAAAGTAGAGTAGCACTTCACCTGCAAGCGCTTTAATATTAATGCCACCTGGTTCCTTACAAGTACCTTGAGGAGGAGATAAGGGAGGAGGAAATTGAGGCAATACTGGGGTTACAAGAGTGGAAGTCAAGTATGCACAAGTCAGTAAACATTTATCTTATCAAAGGGAATGCTGGAAATGAAAGCACTCAGCGTGAGACCTGGCATTCAATCCTGACGAGTCTGTGCCGGCTTCCGTGCCCCAGGCTGAAGCCACAAAGGCGGACCGGGCAGAGTAGCACTCCTGGTGCCTCCCCGAGAGTAGGTTTGAGTGAACCTTGAGCGAGAAGGGTAGTCCCTGCCCTCTGGGAGCTCTGAGTGACTGTGTGCCAGCCTCCTCATCTGCACAGAGTCTAATGTGGATACCTGACTTGGGGCTCAGACCGGAAAGTTCCCTTGAAAGGCCTGGCCCATCCCATAGGCTCTTAGAGTCTGCAGCTGGTCAGGACTGAAGCCCAGGCCACAGAGCACAGCCCCACACTCCGGGGAGTCATCACCTTGTCTCCTCAAAATGCTAGGAAACTATGTCACAGACACCTTGATGCAGTGGGACAGGGTCCTCATGGGAGGTTTGGGGGTTGAAAGGACACAGGAGGATGACTGTAATCTCCAGACGGACAACTCGGGTTGTCTGACTCAGAGATGGGCATGCATTTCTCGGGACCCAGGGCCCAGGATGTGGGCTGGGGCACCCGGGACGGGCTCTGGAATCAATGGTCTCTGTCCAAACAGGAGCTGTCCGAAGGCCAGCCATTCCATTTGTCTCACTTCCTGCCTGTGCTGAGAGGTGCCGATAGCCTGCCATTCTGAGATATTCTATCCAGCAAGCAGGGTCAAAGGGCTTGCCCGGCCCGGGCAGGGAGCTGCAGTGCTGGCCAAGCCTGTGAGGAGGGAGGGAGGGAGGGAGGGAGCAGACCGAACAAGGCATCTTGTTCAGAGTACTCTAGACAGACCACATCTGAACCAGGGCCTCCTCCCTGCCCCCCGGCTACATCCCAGTACGTGGTGAAGCCCAGAGGTCCCGATCCTCCTTGGCACTTTGCACCCCCTGGCCATCCTGGCAGCTTTGGCATGGCTTGGCTTGCTTGTGCTGTGGAATCATAGACTGAGCAGCAGGTACCCAGCCAAGTGTGTGGAGCCCTGGGCAGTATGGGCAGGGTCCTAGGGGCAGGGGTCAGAATCACATGACCTTTCCTAAAATGTTTTGTTAAAAAAATAAATAAAATTACAAAAATCAAAACCTAATTGTGGCGTGCTAAGGGAAGCAAGAATCACCCCCACCCCCGTCCCATCACCTTCAACTGGGAGAGCCTCAGAACCTGCTGAGGACCCTTGGTGGGGAGCCTGCCTCTTCTAATTTTCAAGACCTGGGTTCACTGCTCTGGACCCACCTGGTGGCACTGAGAACCTTAGTTCAGAGGAGAAAGGAAGAGATCACCTTTTCGGAAAAAAACGCCCCCTGCCCTTTTCTGTGTTTCGAGATAAGCATCCGTCAATGGAATGTGAAATGGAAGGGGAGTGACCCCAGGAATGGCCAGGGCTGAACCTCCGGGCAGGCGGTGTGGACCCAGTTAAATGTCCCTCAGCTGACTTTTTTTTTTTGATCACTACGGATGGCTCAGTAGAAAATAATCAGCTTAGACAAGGAGGAGCATTGCTTTGGAGAAAAATAGTCACGATGTCTCGTAGTAACTGGAAGGTTTTGCCTGTGCACCATGCAGCTCCAGCTGGCCCTTGGAGGGTGATGCAGAAAGACTGGGGCCTGAGAGGGAATGACCTTTGCAAGAGTCCACAGCAAGTGAGGAACAGGCCCAGGAGCAGGAAGCTGAGTCCCCCGGCTCCACCCTCTTCTCTCTGACTCCCAACTTGTCAGAGGCTGCAGAAAGGGGTCAGGCGCACTAGTCCTTCCGGACAGATTCCTGCTTTGGGAGCGCAGACCCGTGGGTAGGTGAGGGCAGGGGACAGCCTCAGGGGTGACCCTGGGGACTGAGGCTCCAGGCCAGCAGGAGGAAGGAGAGGCGTAGCTGAATGGAGTGTGAAGTCGGCAAAGCCTCTGCCGGAGTGAGATGACTCGCAGTCCCCGACTCGGTGCCAGGCTCCAGAAGCCTCAGGGTACAGTTGGGGGAAAGCCTTGTTCTGCACACTACTGAAGAGGTGGCGGGCACCGCGATGGCAGGCCAGCACACACGAGGCCCGGTGGGATGTGCAGCCCTCGGGGACAAGACCGCCCTCCAGGTGGTTCCACTAAAGTGTGTTGATTACTCACTGACATGCCAAGAGGGTGGGTGACGTAAGGCACAGGGGATACAGGCAGCACCGTCTCCCACCCAGTAGTTCACTTGCTTCTCCAGATTGGTCATCGGGGCAGGCTGCTTCTCCAGACGGTGCAGCCTCGTCTGGAGAATGCTGTTTCCTTGTGTCTTCACTGCGCGAGCATTTACCAGCCCCTACTTTGTGCCAGAAGGAGCTCTGTGGGGGGTGTCGGGCTACGAGTTGGTCTGCTAACCACAAAGTCAGTGGCCCAAATGCACTAGCCCTGCCATGGGTGGGAGGTGGGGCTGTTTGTTTCTGCAAGGATGTGCCGCCTGAGAGACACCTATGGATCGCTCAGAGGTCCTCCACCTTCCTCCGGCCACGACCCTTCCACACACTTCCTCATATGGTGGTGACCCCCCCCAACCATAGAATGATTCTCGTTGCTACTTCATCACTCTCCTGTTGCTACTGTGATGAATCTGGGGACCCCCAAAGGGGTCGCAACCCACAGGCTGAGAACCCCTCCTATAGAGAGAGGCGCGATGAGCTGAAATCACGATGGCAGTGAGTTTGGCTTCTTTCATTGTGCAGGCTCTGGGTTTACAGAGGAAAACCCACTGTTGGCCTGTTGGGATCCCACCGTCTGGGGGAGCAGGAAGGGCTTAGCCAAAGCCACACAGTTCAGAATACTGCCGTGGGCAGGATCGAGCCTCTTGTAATAGTGTACCTTTTTGAAATCTCACATAGCCCCCTGTCTGCTCTCAGGGACACCTGAGGACTAGATGAAATGGCCACTTTTCTGTCCTGAGCTTCTGAGATGCCCCCGTCAGAGGATGCCTATCTGACCGGACCACACTCCCCTTTCGGAAGCTCCCTTCTTGGTTCCTGCAGCACCTCCCAGTTTACTCTGGTTACTGCCCGGTTTCCTCTGCTGCAATGCCTGTGCTGCCTCTCCAGTCCACAGGGACAGGACTCGCCCTCGGCCCTGTCTTCCTCCTCTCACCAGCCCCCGTCGTGGGCCTCCTTCCCTCGGAAAGGTGTCACATACTGACAGCTTTCAATTTTTGCTCCAGCTCAGGTCCTCCCACGCCCAGCGGGCACCTCCAGATGGACACCCCCGGCACCTCCCACTGAGTGCCAGTGCCGGCCTCCAAGTTTGCTCTTTCCCTTGCTGGAAATAGTTCTGGCTGTTGAGGGGGTAGGGCCCATTTTCTTGGGGAGGTGTGCATCTGCACCATGAGGGACTTAAGTTGAGAGGGCGGCCCTTCGAGGACAGTGTCCAAGGAGATCTTCTTAAACAGTCTTGTTGGGACGGAGCCATTTCCCAGATCTCAGCTTGGGCTCCCAAGGACAGAGCGCGTGGCCCACAGGTCACAGAGGGCTCTCATGGGAAATCTTGTAATTCAACTCAGCCACCAGCCAAAAAATAGGTCATTTTCTTCATTCAAAGCAGCGTCTCTTGGGACCCAAGGGTGGTTTTGAGCCAGGCTTCAGGCAAGGGTGAGGAGCTAGGGAGACCTTTCTCGACGGTCTCTGCTCCTTAAAAAAATTTTTTTTTTCTTTTAATTGTGATGGCTATCTAAGAAAAAAATTGCCATTTCAACATTTTTACATGTATAATTCAGCAGCATTCATTACTTTCATATCATCACATCTCACCACACTTCATTTAATCAAATTACAACCATTGCTGTTATCGTTTCCAAATTTTCCCATCACGTTGAACAGAAGGTCACCGCCCTCCAAGCACTTACTTGTCATTCCCCCCTCCCTCCAGCCCTCGGTTGCAGTCCGGATGCATTCGCCGCGTCCTGATATTTCATATAGGAGGGATGGTATGGTATCGGTTCTTTCGTGACTGACTTGTTTCATTGGGCATAAGGTACCAGGCTCCATGCGGGGCTGTGAGCCACGCGATTGCCTGTTCCGAACCACCAGCAGCTCTGCGGGAGCAAGAGCGGGCCTTCCCCGCCCAACAACAGTGACCGTCACAGCAGTGCGCTTGGGGGCTTTGGGGTTTAACGTTTTTTTAAGGTCCAGCCGGGTTGTAGCAAAGGCCAGGACTTGTGTGTGCTTTGCGGAAGAGGAGTGCCCTGTGTGTGTTTGGCGGCTGCATCTCTCCCCGTCGGAGGGCAGACGGTTAGGCTCTCTGTCCCTGGTGACGACGGTGAATCGTGCTGCCGTGGGCGCTGTTTACCACGTGCCTGGGGCGTGGCGGTCACTTCTTTGGCTTTTCAGGTCTGGAAGTGAGATTGCTGGATCACGCGGTCACTGGTTGTTTCATTTTCGGCAGAGCCTCCTGATGGTCTTGCACACGGGTTTCCTCATACAATGGGCCTCACGGCTACGAACGAGGGTTCGGCGTTCTCCGCACCCTCTGAGCAATTGTCGTGTTTCACTCGTCTTGTCACAGACAGCTTCATGGGAGGGAAGGACTAGTTCGTCGTGGTTTCGATTTGCATTTCTCCGATTCACTACTGAGCATATTTTCTTTCTTTTTTTTTTTTAAATCATTTTATTAGGGGACTCATACAACTCTTATCACAATCAATACATATGTCTCTTCTATGTAAAGCACATTTGTTTTTTGGGGGTGTGTGGCATCACTGCCCTCTGATGGGAGTGGGAGGCCCAGCCTTGCTCCTGGAGAGCTGCTGCTGGATTTGAACCGCCAAGCCAGTGGGCCACAGTCCCACGCTCAACCACTGCACCACCGGGGCTCAGCCTGTAAAGCACATTTGTACATTTGTTGCCATCATCATTCTCAAAACACCCTCCTTTCACTTAAGCCCCCGGTATCCTCACAATTCCCCTCCCTCCCTGCTTCCTCCTCCCTCACAACCCCCTGATAATTTACAACTTACTATTATTTTGCCATATCGTATACCACTCGATGTTTCCCTTCACCCACTTCTCCGCTGTCCTTCCCCCAGGGAGGAGGTTATATGTGGGTCCTTGCAATTGGTTCCCCCCTTCTACTCCACCTCCACTGGTCCCGAGGGGTTCTTCTGTCTTGGATTCCCTGTGTTTCCAGTTTCTATCTCTACCACTGTACATCCTCCAGTCCAGCCTGATTTGTTAGGTAGAATTGGGCTCATGATAGTGTGGGGACCAGGCGGAAAGGAAGCATTTAAGAACTAGAGGAACATTGTATGTTTCATTTTTGCGACACTACACCCTCACTGGTTCATCCCCTCCCTGAGAACCTTCTGTAAGGGGATGTCCGGTTACGTACAGATGGGCTTTGGGTCCCTACTCTGCACTCCCCCTTATTCACAATGGTATGATTTTTTGTTCTTTGATGTCTTATAGCTGACAGCACCTCGTGATCGCACAGGCTGCTGTGCTTCTTCCATGTGGGCTTTGTTGTTTCTCAGGTAGATGGCTGCTTGTTTATCTTTAAGCCTTTAAGGTCCCAGACACTATCTTTTTTGGTTGTTGTTGGCATCACTGCCCTCTGGTGGGAGTGGGAGGCTCACCCTTGCTCCTGGAGAGCTGCTGCTGGATTTGAACTGCCAAGCCAGTGGGCCTCACTATGCCACTATACCACCGGGGCTCAGCCCACCGCTGTATCTTTTGATAGCCGGACACCATCAGCTTTCTTGGTCACATTTGTTTATGCATCCACTTTGTGTCAGCAATCTGTTGGGAAGGAGAGCAGCTCAGACTGCCAAATTAATAGAACAAAGTGTTCTTGTCTTGGAGGGACCCACAGTCTGAGCATATTTTCATGTGCTTCTTGCTCATTTGGATCTATTCTTTGGTGAAATGGATTTGCTTCTCCCCCATCCCCTTTCAAACCCCTTGCCCACTGTAAAAATTGAGCTGTTGCTCTTTCTGTTGTTAGGTTCTAAGAGTAGCCTGAGTATTGAGCCCTGATCAGATATGTGAGTCTATCAGTTTCTCTCTCCTGCCCTGTAGGTTGTCTCCCCACTTTATCAGCGAAACCCTTCAATGAGCAAAACCTTTACATTTTGATGAAGAGCTATTTATCTGCCTCCTCTCTAGATGCTTGTACATTTGATGTCCTTTCTAAGAACCCACTGCGATCGACGAAGCCGCACACGGTGTTTTTCTCGGAGAACAGTAGGGCTTGAGCCCGTCCGTCTAGATCCTAGATTCATTGTGAGGCAGTTCTTGTATCTGCTGCTCTTCTTGACCTTTCTGCTTCCTCTCTCCTTTCCTCCAGCCCGGCGATTTCAGAAGCTGGCCATTTCAGTTTCTGCAGGCTTCCTGGTGGGAATCTTTCCCCATGACTAGTTCACATGTCCCCGCCTCTGCTCGCCTTTCTCTTGCCAGTGAAGACTTCTAAAGGGAGAGAGAGTCTGAGAGACTCCTGTGGGCCAGAGGCCAGCCCCAGCTCTGACCCATTGTGTAGGCGGGGCTACGCCTAACATATCTCCACAGGGGGCTTCACGCAGAATTAGGGATGAGCTATACATTCTGTAAACAGATGGCTCAAAGGGCAGCCACCCCTAAATCTGGCCACTCTAGCTACTTGGATCAATAATCAGTGCCCATGGGAGTAGCAGTCAAGGAAGCCAGTAGCAGATGGCTTAGGAGAAACCTGTGCCTGATTCTGAGCCGTGATCTTTTGAGTCCCCTGACATGTATGTGGAGCAGGAGACCAATGGATGCATTCAGTTTGTGACGGTGCTGAAGAAAAGCGGAAGCCGTTGTGGACCGCCAAAAGAATGCCCAAATTCAGTCTTAGAAGAATGCAGCCCACATGCTCCCTAAAAGCACAAAGGGCAGCGCTTTCTTTTGCTTCCTTTGGACCTGTCCTCAGCAAAGACCTGAGCTGGATTGACGCCACAGCTGTCAGTCAGTGGGTCCAGATAGACGCGTGATCACGAAGACGGCGCAGGCCCCCGCCCTGTTTGTGCTGTTATCCGGAGCTGGCTCAGTGGCTCCTAACGAGTGAGTTGGCCTGGGGAGACCAAGATGGGCGATGGGAGCTTGAAGGGGATTGAAGGGGAACCGGAAAGGGGGATTCGTCTTCTCTCCCCCGTTTTCTCTACCTCCCTTTCTTGCCTCCTCAAGGAAAGCCCCCATCTACCCACCCAGCTGCTCAACGGGCCAGGGGTCTGCTCATTGTCTTCTAGTGGGATCTCTAAGGGTCTCACTGTCCCACTCCCATCTGTTAGAACAGTCCTAACAGGTGAGTTGGGAGTAGCCTGTAGGGCCGGTCTCGTCTCTGCTTTCATAAACCGAAAACCCCACCGCCTGTCCGACTCTCAGCAGCCCTCTTAGACTGTGACTCTTCACCTAGCAGGTTTGAACCGTTGATCTTTCGGCTCAGCGCTTACCTGGCAGGGGCCGCGGGAGTCCCTTTTGAGTTGGGGGCCCACTTTTATTTTCATGGCCTCCTTGCTCCCTCTGTCACAGAAGTGGAAGAAAGGGGGACAACCCATGGACAGGTGGTCTCTCGGAGGCAGCTTGCTCTCCGTTCTCTTCAGGGAGTGCCACCTGGAGAGACCCAGGCTCTTGGAAACGTGCCCAGCTTCTCCTCCCTTTGCCCTGTGCCAGCCCCTGGGTTCTAGTGATGGGCAAAGCAGACACAGCCCTGTCCTGAGTTTCTCTCCGTTTTAGAAGCTGAAATCTTTTTGTTCCATGCAGCCCAACTCCCCTGCGTATCAGATCCCCTCTCCAGAGTATGACAGTCCTTCATTCACTCAGCAAATATCTGAGCGCCGACTGCCCGCCAAGCGTGGTCCGAGGCCTCCTGCTGGCTGCCGTGTGCGTCCAGCTCCCAAACACTGCCCAGCGTTGCCCTAGAGTGGAAAATGAATTCTGAATTTCCAGCCAACTTGATGGCAAAAAACCATCGTCTGTGGATTTTAACTAAACTTCTGTCCTACTGAGGACATTCTCTTCCTTCTGCGAAAGGCCGAATCCCTGGGCAGCGTGTTTCCTAGGCGCTGGCCCTCGGGCACGTTCCCGAGGAGGGCACTTAGTTTCCCAGGGTTGGTCATTGGAGGACAAGGAATTCCGGGGACGCGGCCATGAAGCGCTTGACTGCTGGCTGCAGGTTGGTGGCTGAGAGTCATCAAGCGACTCCGCGGGAGAGAGACCATAAAGATGGGGCAGTGCTCTTGCCTCGAGGGCACTCTGACGCAGAGGCCCTGTCAGACCGATTAGCCAGGACTTCCCCACAGGATGCCGGGTGGATAAATCCTGACTGCCCCATTTTTCTCCCCTGGAGCGGCTGGTGGCCCTGAACCATCCACTTTTCAGTTAGCAGCCAGGGAAGCGGAACCAGCACTCTTCATGTAAGCGATCCGGCCTCGGTACCCCCACAGGGCAGTTCTGCACCGTCCCATGGCGTGGCTATGAGTGGAACCCCCCCCCCCCCACACCCGACAACACCGCCAACGACCGTGCGAGAGTGGGACTGGGAGTCCTAAGTGCCTGTCCAGGTGCCTGTCCGCTGTGGTCCTTAGCTTTCAGCTTCCTCAAGGGGGAAAAAGAAAATGACAGCACCCCTGTCCGGCACAGTGTCCCATTCGACAGGTGCACCGGGAGACCAACAGGGAGAGACCAATCGTTGCACCCGAGAGGGCCTCTCGCGAGTTGGTACGACCCCACCTGCTACTCGCCAAGCTGGGGTGTGCCGGTGATTATTTTTGTGGCTGATGTTATACCCAGCAGCCTTGCTGCCCTCCAGGGCGATGGTCCTGAGCGCCCAAGCCCACTTCCTCACTCCCCCAAAGTATTTGGTTATGACTAAGAAATAGTCATCCCGATCCTATCTTACAAATCCCACAAGACCAGGGCATGTCCACAGGTACAGATCAAAGCTGGAAACGCAGGGAATCCAGGGCAGATGAATCCCTCAGGACCAGGGGTGAGCGTGGTGATACTGGGAGGATGGAGGGAAGGTGGGGAAAGAAAGGGGGAACCGATTATAAGGATCTACGTATAACCCCCATCCTAGGGGGACAGACAACAGAAAAGTGGGTGAAGAGAGACTTTGGACAGTATAAGACATGACAAAATAATAATAATTTATGAATTATCAAGGGTTCATGAGGGGTGGGGTGGGAAGGTAGGGGGAAATGAGCTGATACCAAGAACTCAAGTAGAAAGCAAATGTTTTGAGAATGATGATGGCAACAAATGTACAAGTGTGCTGGACACAATGGATGGATGGATTGTGATGAGTTGTATAAGCCCCCAATGAAAAGATTTTCTTAAAGAAAGAAAAACCATGTGAGTAAAACTCTGTGACCTAGAGGTAGGCCATAGTTTCTTGGGTACGGATTCAAAAGCACAAATAGCAAAAGGAAAAATGGATAAACTGAACTACATTCAAATGAAAAACTTTCTTACTTTAAATGCATCATTAAGAAAGTGAAAAGACAAAAAAAAAACAGTGAAAAGGCAACCTACAGAATAGGAGAAAACATTTGCAAATCATATATTTAATTTCCCTCACTATCCAGAAGATGTAAAGAATACTTAGACTTCAATAAAGACAAACAGCCTATTTTTAAACAATGACTGAAGGATTTGAAAAGACATTTATATAAGGAAGATATATATATATACATACATACATATATATATATATATATATATATATCCAATGAGCACATTCAATTGTGCTCCACATCAATAGTCATGAGGAAAATGCAAATCAATGAAACACCACTTCACATTCACGAGGGCAGCTATCATCACAGCGAAAGACAATGACAAGCGTTGGCAAGGAGCGTGATGTGCAGAAGCTGAACTCTTCGCTGGGGGGAATGTAAAATGGGGCACTCACTTTGGGAAACAAGCTGGCAGTTTTTCAGAATGTCCAACATAGAGTTCCGCTGTGACCCAGCACTCCTACTCCCAGGCCTACATTCGACAGGAAGGAAACCACACACCCCACGTGTACCGTCAGTAACATAGGGAACACCACGAACGTCCCCGACTGCATCGAGGACCCTGTCGAAATGGGAAATAGTTTGCTATGTCTGTCCTTGGCACCCTCGGAAAAACTTGTGCTCAAATGTTGACGTTCACAGCAGCAGGGTCTAGATGACCTGCAGAGATAAAAACACGAACAAAAAAACAAGACAGAGCAAAACAAAGCAACAGAAGAAAACAAAACAACCACAGCAAACAAAACAGAAAAGGATGTCAACAGTCTGTCAAGGTCTGTTTGTTGACCTATAGGGGTGTTTTCCGGTTAAGCCTGCTGGGGTGCCACGCCCTGGTGCCAAAGTCTATTGTTGGTGTTCCCTGGGCACTTTATGGCTTTGCCCCTTATGCTGTTCTGTTGCATGCCTGCCCTTAGTGTTTCCGCCTCGGTGGGGTGGGATCAGATCGGGTGCAGTTCTCACACTGTGTCCCCAAGGTTGTCTCCTGCAGGGCCAGGGGTCAGTAAGGGACGTTTCCTGTAGTGGGGCCAGTCCTAGGGTCCTCCGTGCTGCTCCAAGCAGGAACATCGTCCTCAGAGCTTGGTGGCCCAGGACATGCTCCACTCTCTTCCTCTTCCTTCACATGATCAGACATGTCCCGCTCCCTGACCTCCGCCTTCACAGCTGTTCTCTGAAGTGAATTCTCTGTGGGGGAGGAAGGGGTGTCCACACAGTTGGGATTGAGGCGGGCCCCTCAGACGTCTTCATGCTAGCCCCAGGGGCCCTGGTAGCAGTGTGGGCTAAGGACTGGGCTGCTGGCTACAAGGTTGGCAGTTCAAATCTGCCAACTGCTCCCATAAAAACCTAGTCCCAGAAACCTTCAGAAGGAGTTCCACCATGTCCCTTAGAGGATTTTTATGAGTTGGAGTTGACTTGATGGCAGTGGATGTGGTTTGGTTGATTACTTATGTCTAGAAGAGTTGAACCTCATTTTTTTGTAGGTCGATATTCCATTATCCCGACACCATTTGTTGAAAAGACTATTTTTTCCATTTCATTTTCTTGTAATCCTTATAAAAAATCAATTAACCATTAACATGTGGGCTTATTTCTGGCCTCCAGATATTACACTATCATGTCTCCTGGTGCTTTGTAGTAAGTTTTGAAATTGGGAGATATGGGTCTTCCTATTTTGTTCTTATTCATGATTGAGTTGACTCTTCCAGGTCCCTTACATTGCTGTGTGAACTGTAGAATTGTCTTCTCGATGTGTGTGTGTGTGTGCATGTGGTGTGGACTAGCTGGGATTTTGAGAAGGATGACATTGAAGCCCTTTGGGTCATAAACCAACCCAACCCATCCTGTTCGGTTGATAGGGACCCTCTAGGACTCAGTAGCTCTAACTGCTTCTTAGCACCAACTCCTCTGAGACGGGCGCAGACGGCCTCATCTTTCTCCCACAGAGAGTCGATGGGTTTGGACGGAAGGCTTTGTGTGTGTGGACCGCAGCGGCTTAGTGCACAACCCACTGTGCCACCAGAACTCCTTGCTTTGGATAGCGTTACCATCTTAATACTCTTCAATCCCCCAGTCCATGAGCACAGGCTCTCTCTCCATTTATTTAAGCCTTCTTTAATTTCTCTTAGCAATGTTTTATCATTTTCAGTGTCTAAGGTTTCACCTCTTGGGTTAAACTTATTCCTAGGGCTGAGCCCCGGTGGCGTAGTGGTTGTGCGCGGGACTGTGGCCCACTGGGACGGAGGTTCAATTCCAGCAGTGGGGCTGGGCCTCCTACTCCCACCATCGGAGAGCAGTGATGCCCCCCCCAAGAAAAAAAACGTATTCCTAAATATTTTATTCTTTTGAAAGTTATGAAAATAGGATTTTAAAGTTTCCTTTTTGGGTTTTTCACTAATGTATATAAGATATATATTTTCAGGCATATTAGTCTTATATTCTGTAACTCTTTTATGATTTCTAATAGTTGCAGGGTCCTGGTGCCATCATGGTCATGGGTTGGACTGCTAACTGCAAGGTCCGCAGTTCAAGACTAGCAGCCCTCCCTGGGAGGAAGAGGGGGCTCTCTGGGCCCACGGGGACTCACAGTCTCAGAACATCACAGGGGCAGTTCTACCCTGCCCCATAGGGTCCCCATGCATCGCAAGGGACTTGATGGCAGTGAGTTTTGAGAACAGAGTCTTAGTGGATTCCTTGGGATTTTTCTTATATTCAAGATCATGTAACCAGTAAGTAGAAGTAGTTTTATTTCTCTATTTTCCATTTTTGACGTCTTGCATTTCTGTTTCTTTCTAGAAATTGGCCTGCAATAGTGATTAGAATTGGGGACAGCAGATATTCTTGATCTTGGGTGAAAGCATTCAGTCTCTGTCCACCAAAGGCGGTGGGTGTGAGGGGCGGGTTTTCACAGCACCCTTTATCAGGTTGAAGAAGTCCCTTCTATTCTTAGTTTGCTGAGTGTTTTTTAGCATGAAAGGTGTTGGGTCAGAAATGGTGTTCAATACTTTTTTGCATATGTTGAGATAATCACCAGTCACTTTCTCCAGTAGCCCAGCAGTATGATATACTGTATCAATTGCTCTTTAGGTGTTAAAACAACCTTGTGTTCCTGGGATAAAACCCACTTGGTTATTGTGTAAAATCTTTTTTATATAAAGCTGCCTTCAGGCTATTAAGATTCTCTTGGACATTGTTACATCTTTATTTGTAAGGGATCTTGGTGTGCGATTTTTTGGTGATGTCTTTGCAGATTTTCGGAGTCAAAATGATAATGGCCTGGTAGAATGAATTAGGACGGGCTTCTTCCTCTTGTGTTTTTTGGGGGGTGATTAGAGCCACTAATGGATTGATAAGAATGCTTTAAAAGCTTGACAAAAGTCTTCTAGACTTGGGGTTTTCTTTGTGGAAGCTTTAAAACGACGAATGCCGTCCCTTTACTTCCTACACTGCTGGTAGGTGCTACCAGTGCCTTCTTCATGATTCTCTGTGCCACAGACCCCAGCCGTCTGCCCGTCTGGCCTGCCACACCATGGTGGCTTGTGTGTGGCCGTGGGGCTGGATGCTGTGCCCCCAGTATGTCAAAAGCAATTCCCTTCTGAAAAATAAGCAGCCCGAAACCTTATGACTAGTCTAGAACATTGTCCGATCTGGTCTAGGTCAGGGGTTCTTAATGCCACGACCCTCTCATGCCGCTCCTCATGTTGGGATGACCCCCCCACCCTAAGATCATTCTCATTGCTGCTTCATCACTGTCATTTTGCTACTGTGATGAATTGGGCGACTCCTGCGAGAGGGTCTTCTGACCTCCCAAGGGGGGAGACCCGCAGGTTGAGAACCTCTGGTCAGGAGGGTGAGAGGCTGCGGCTGGAAGGCACTCAGATGCAGACGGAGAAAGAGCCGCCCCTCACCCGTAATGGCACGGGGAGTGGGCAGCTTTGGGGACCTTCATTAGCCGACGAGGAAACAGCTACCCGCCTCAATGACCATATAGACTCGAGGATAAGTCGTCCAGAATATCAGCCCCGGCACCTGATTTTAGCACAAAAGTGGCATTAAAAATGTGCTGAAAGACTGAGCCCCAGTGGCGTAGTGGTTGTGTGCGGTACAGCGGCCCACAGGGTTGACAGTTCAAATCCAGCAGCAGCTCTTCAGGAGCAAGGCTGGGCTTCCTACTCCCACCAGGGCAGTGATGCCCCCCCCCCCCAAAAAAAGGAAAAATGTGCTGAAAAAGTCAGCATATGAGCCCCGGTGGCGTAGTGGTTGTGCGCGGGACTATGGCCCACTGGAATGGGGGTTCAATTCCAGCAGCGTCTCCACAGGAGCAAAGGCTGGGCCTCCCACTCCCACCACCACAGGGCAGTGATGCCCCCCCCAAAAAACCAAACAAACAAAAAAACCTCAGCATATACGGTAATCTTTTGAATGTGAAATATCCAAAGTATGAATCTATGAAAATTAGAAGAAGAGATGATATTAAATGAATAAAAATTGATAACCTGGGCCTCAGTGAGCTAAATGAATTGACAATTTCATTTGTCTATTTACTTTAGTTATTTTATTTATTTTTTTGGGGGGGGCATCACTGCTCTCCGGTGGTGGGAGTAGGAAGCCCAGGCCCACTGCTGGAATTGAACCTCCGTCCCAGTGGGCTACAGTCCTGCGCACAACCACTATGCCACCGGGGCTCAGCCCTATTTTTTTAATTTAATTTTTTCCCACTTTATTGAGGGTTCTTACAGATATTATAACAACCCATAAATCATTTGTATCAAGCAAACTTGTACATAGGTTGCCATGCTCATTTATAAAACATTATCTTCCTACTTGAGCCCTTATTATCAGCTCCTCTTTTTTCCTCCCCTCCCTCACTTTCCCACCCTCATGAATCCTTCATAAATAATATAAATATATGGGCTGAGCCCCAGTGGCGTAGTGGTTGTGCGCGGGACTGTGGCCCACTGGGATGGAGGTTCGATTCCAGCTCCACGGAGCAAAGGCTGGGCCTCCTACTCCCGCCACCTGAGGGCGGTGATGCACCCCCAAAAATAATAATAATATAAATATATATTTTCATATCTCACACCACCCACTGTATGAATTGGCAATTTTAATCAATCATATGCTTTACTATGTTGGTAATAACAAATTCAAGCGGAATAATGTCACATTTCTTGCCAAAAAGAACTTACCAAGATCGATCTTAAAGTACAATGCTGCCTGCCTGTGATAGTATCCTATGCACCTACAAGTTGGTGCAAATTTATGCATCAGCTACTAAAGCCAACAATGGAGAAATTGAGTTCTACCAATTTCTTCAGCCAGAAATTGGTCAAGGTCCAATCATGATGCATTGATAATTATTGGAAGGCAAAACCTGGAAATAAGGTAGAAGAATAAGTCATTGAAAAGATAGCCCTGGAGACTGACGCAGAGGTGTATATCGCATGATAGAGGTTTGTGAGACCAACAACCTTCTTCATAATCTCTTGTCAACAACGTGAACAATAACTATCCATGTAGACCATCTCTTGAAATGGAAAACCCAGGAATCAAATCGACAGTGTCTGTGGGAAGAGACAATGGGGAAGCCAGTGTCAGCAGTCAAAACAAGACCAGGGCCAGGAACAGGCCATCCATTGTTCCCATGTAAGTTCCCGTTGAAGTTGAAGAGAATTGAAATAAGTCCTTACTAAAAAAAAAAAAAGAAGAAGAAAAGAAACAAAATTTAAGAACTAAAATAAGTCCAGGAAAGTCAAAATAAAACCTTGAGTTTATCTCACCCGTTTTTGAGCGAATCTCAAGAACAGATTGATGCATTGACTCTGCTGACAGAAGACTGGGTGAACCACCAAACGACGTCAAGACGGTTACACAACGTTCGACATTCCAGTCGAGGCACCTCTGTTTCGGTTGGTGAGTACAAGGGGAGGAGCAACCTCACATTGGGAAGGGATGCTAAGCGATAATTGTAGGACACGTAAGGAGAGAATAAAACCAGTTCTGCTCCCGGGGTAGACACTTCTGAATTAGTTTCTACTCAACCCTTGGTGAACCACGCCATGGCCTAAGCACTCTGATGACCTTAAAGGCTGGGCTTACCACTGGGGCGGAGCATGAAGGGAGCGCAACAGAGCAGTATGAGGAGTGTGGGGCCTTCCTGGCAGGACTTGTGGATCTGGGAAAGCAAAGGTGGTGAGGCAAGCTGATGGTGCTTGGGTATTAAGAGAGGTAGATGCTGGGGTCTTAAAGTCCTTAAGTTAAGCAAGCAGCCATCCTGCAGAGAAGCAACAAAGCTCACACGGAAGAAACATACCAGTCTGTGTGATTACACGGTGTTGACAGAGCCTCGTATTAAGCATCAGAAGATCTAAAACAATCATGTCAATGCAAACGGGGAATGGAGTGGAGATCCAAAGCCCCTCTGTAGACAAGTGGACTTCCCCTTATAGAAGGGCCACAAAGGAGGGATGAGTCAGCCAGGGTGCAGTGTAAGCACAGACAAAGCAAACAACTTTTCTCTAGTTCTTGAATGCTCACTCCCTCCACCCACCCCCACTATCGTGATCCCAGGTCTACCTTACAAATCCCATTAGACTGGATTATAAGAGCTCTCCACACATGGAATCCAGGACAGATAAACCTCCAGGAACAGTAATGGGGGTAGTGATATCATGAGGGTAGGAGTAGGGTGTGGAGAGATGGGGGATAAAGGAGTAAGGTTACAATGATCGATGCATATAACCCTCCCACCCCTCGAGGGACAAACAAGAGAAACATGGGTGAAGGGTGACAGCGGGCAGTGTAAGATATGAATATAAAAATAATTTATAATTTGTCAAGGGTTCAAAAAAGTGGGAAGATAGGGAGGGAGGGAAAGAAAGAGGAACTGATACCAAGGGTTCAAGCAGAAAGAAAATGCTTTGAGAATGTACACATGTACTTGATACAATTGCTGTGCAGATTGTTATAAGAGCTGTAAGAGCCGCCCATAAGACGATTGATTATTAAAAAGAAACAGTTGGCCTTACAGGGTACATGCCATCTCCCGAGGGCCACACTAGAAGGACTTGAGGTGGAAGCCCAAGTGAACGCACTGGGCCTTACCTCAAAGCTTCCTGTAACCTTAGACTCAGGACTGAAATGTCCTCATGGGAGAGGAAGCAAAGGCTGGCTACCCCAAGACTTTGGAAATGGTGGCCATTGAACCCTGGGGGTGGGGGGACCCAGAACCACCATGCCTTTACTATCTCAACGTGTGACATCTGATAGAGTGTCTGCTCTTAGCTCCCTCATGCTCTATATGAGCAGAGCTTGATCATTTAATAATTCAATCTCTACAAGCTTGCCAAACTCATGGATCGCAGTTCACAGCTGTACTCCAGTTGTGTAAACTCCTCATCTCAACAGCACCTTACATTCTCCGCTAGTGGATACATTACTGATGGCATCAGTGCAATCACCTCTTTACCATAGTGGGATGATTCACAATGTTTTTCTTCTTGTTTGCTTCCATTCTTCTGGTCATTAAATGATAATCTGACCACTAAAGTCAACCAGAGGCAATCATAACCCATGGGCAAGCAGGGGGATTCTGGGCTTGCGCTGGGTTCTAGGCCCCATCCAAGGACAGTTGTCTTGCCTCCGCTGACTCACCTTCACGGAGACAGAGTGCGACAGCAAAATACCATGAAGAAAGCAGATGGTGCCCAGCCATCGACTGGAATAGCGTCTGGGGTCTTAAAGGTTTGTACTCAACAAGCAGCCCTGCAAGTGAGGGGTCAGCTAAACCCCCGTGGAAGAAGCACACCAGCCTGTCTGACCCCCAAAAGACAACAACACAGTCCAACTATGATGAAGAGAAAAGGATCAGAGCTTACATTGTAAACCCATTGAATTTGTAGAAGGCTGGGGAGGACGGTGGGAGCCCAAACCCTACCTTCAGAGCATGGAGTCAGATGAGGCCTCTGGCCGACGCCCTCTGACCACAGGGAGGGACTCAACAGCTTCACTCTCTGACTGAGGTTACTGTAAACTTGATTGTAGTGCATGGAGCTACTGTATCATGTGACGACTAGTCAGGAGACCTTCCTGTTGAGCCTGCATGAATTTGCTCTAGGATTAACGATCTCTCGCTTGTTCCACGACAGAAAGCCCCCGGTTTTTGTTTGTTTGTTTTTAAAATATTGCTAAGGGGTCTTTTCTTTCTTATTCTTCAGTTTTGTCTTTATGTTGTGAGTTCTTTCTGTTTTGTTTTTTTATTGTTTCTGTTGGCTTCCCCAGTTTATGAAGCGCCGGAGTGAATACACAGAGACAATGACGGATGTAATGGTTTAATGGGGCGGGAGGAGTGGGGAAGTGGAGGGGGGTGGAGGAGAGGAATTGGGGAGCAATTACTGAATTCAGGAGTGTGGAGGGGGCACTAGAACTGATTGTGATGAAGTATATGCAAC
>PVJH01030939.1:0-24313 GCA_004026705.1 Nesogale talazaci
CCATATGCCCGAAATCAGTCTATAAAGTCTCCTTCTGACTCACGAAGTCACAGGTCAGTGGGTGCAGAATCCTGGCGCTGGTAGGGGTCTCCACATGGCTCCTCACTTCCAGGGCTCAGGGTCCATCAACAGCAGAAGCAACTCATTGCTGGCAGAGGTCTCCATGTGGCCGCCCCAGCTTCAGAGGTCTGGCTCAATCAGGACAAAGTCGTGTGGTCCTTCAGCTTCTCAGACGCAGCCATCTTGTCTTGTCCGTGATTCATCGTCTCTGAGACTAACTCCCAACAATCAGGGAGATAGCGTCTCATCTCCATGAGGGAAATATCGCGAGATTTCCCAGAAGTCTCAGGAGAAAGCCATGCCCACACAGAGGCCTCATTGGCTACTCAATGGCTATCTCCAGATGAACAGGCTTGACTCCACTCCTACATCTCAATCATGAAATTGACAAGCACATGACAGCCACAAAGGGAAAATGATGAGGTTTTCTACTCCATAATAGTCTGGCTGACTCCGCCGCTCTGCAGACCTGCCTGCTAGCAGAAGGAGCTTCCAGAGGTGCTGCCCCACCCAGCTGAGCCTCGGGCCAACGGCAGTCAGTGTACATCGGTTTCTTCTTCTGCCGACTACGACTTGTAGTCGTTCGTCTTTCAGAGACCCAAAGCCATTGCCCTGGATTGGGTTCCAACTCCCCGGGTCCCCATAAGAAGTGTCCTCTTCCATAGGGTGGAAGGTACGTCCCTAGAATGGTGCTGCCTCTCGGAGGATGGAGCCCAGCTGCAGGGCCTGGTAGTTTGTTCATAACGTGGGTCGTTTTGAAGGAACCCTGATTGGCTCAGCTGTGAACCAATCTCTGTGCCCAAAAGGTCGGAACTAGTCAGTGAGCCAGGCCACGGGTCATGTAGTTCCGACCTCTTGGGCACAGAGATTGGTTCACAGCTGAGCAGGGGCATTCACATGAGCCAATCACAATGTTCCTTACATGCTGCTAAATTGTGGACCCCTTCCTTTGGGACCTGTGCCCCAGGGAGATCACAAGACAGACAGAACGGCAGGGGAACAGAAGCCTGAAGCAAGATTGCCCAGGACCAAATTCTAGATTGTTCTTGTCCCTAAAAGCCCCACTCTGCAGGCTTGTGCTGGTTAGAACTAGGCTTCTGGGACGACACAAATGAGGTATGAACCAAACCCAAACTCACTGCCGACAAGGGGGGTTTGGAGATCTCGCCCCTGAAGCTTAGCTTAACAGGGCCCATGTGCTAACAACAGATCTGAGCCTGTCAGGTCCCCTTAGCATAGTGACCAGATTTTAAGTGGGACACCACTGATCAGGGAGAGGGGGAGTTTTTTGATCAAAAATTTGGTCTACATGGAGCAACAAAAATGTTCATAGAACGCAAAAAATAGTATTATTATGTATTTAATTTTAAAATGACATGAAAAAAATGACATAGGACAGATTGTTAAAAAGTGGGGTGTCAGGTCACCTTACCTTAGCACCCACCGGCCTTATACTCAGGAAGAATCCTGAGGGTGGAGGGGAGGCTTACCTACTAGACTAGCAAGGTGTGGTGGTCACCTGATCTGGTGTCCATTTAGAATGAAAAGTGTAGGGATGGAGTCTAGCCTGTCAACCTGGAGCTAGCCAATGAGCTCTCTGTGTGGGCATGGCCTTCTCCGCTGAGATTTCTGGGAAATATGGCAATTCCTTCTTGGAGGTGGAGACACTGTCTCTCTTGGTTCACTCCCTGGGAGATGTCCCAGCTGATGAGACACGGCAGCATGCTGATAGACCCTGAGCCCTGGAAACTGGAGGAGTCTCGGGGAGACCCCTGCCAGTGCTGAGATGCTTCTACCGCCACTGGAACCACAAGACTTTGCACCCACAAGCCTGCGATTGTCCTGATGTCATTGCACGTGCTTCGTGCGTCTGAAGAGGATCTCTACATTGGTATTGGACATCTGGGCCAATGTCGGATTTACGGCTATCAGAAGTGGCCGGTTTCTGATACACTCACAGCAAGGGTTCAACAGGCAGTTGTGCAACGATAATTATTATAATAAAGTTATAGGGAGGGCTGAGCCCCGGTGGTGTAGTGGTTGTGCGCGGGACTGCGGCCCACTGGGGTGGAGGTTCAATTCCAGCAGTGGCTCCACAGAAGCAAAGGCTGGGCCTCCTACTCCCACCACCAGAGGGCAGTGATGCCCCCCAAAAAAACAAAAACGAAAAAACATATAGAGATCATGAGAGAGAGAGAGAGAGAGAGAGAGAAACAATAAGAGAGTCAGACATACATCGTTTCATGGTACTTGCTCACCTCTGCCCCGCTTGATGGTTCACATGGAAAGAGAGAGGGGGGAAGGGATTACATGATGAGGGAGAGTGTTGATCCTACGTCCCATCCCTATATACCCACTGGAGCCAAGCCAGGCCCCTAATTACAGGCAAGGACATACATTACAGGTAGGGGTTGTGCCATATGCACACATTATAGGAAAGGGGGCTATCAGGGTCTTATGAGACAAGACCAGACCCCAGACTCCTGATGTGGCTAAACAGATTACACTAGAGATCATTAACAGCAGCATGTGAATCCACTCACAGGCTTCAAGGGAAGGGAACCATCATCCTGACAGCAGGGGAGTCAGCTCTGTTGTGAGACACACAAAGGCCTCAGATCACTGGCAACCACAGAGAGAGCAGCTAACTTAACTTCCACACCAAATGCTTGTAAACAGTTTGCTTAATATTTTGGAGTATAATAATTGTGGGAAAGTTCTGTCTTCATCCCACATATGGCCTTAGAACGGACTGGGCTCAGATGTCTTCTTTTCTTTTCTTTTTTTTTGGGGGGGGGCATCACTGCTCTCTGGTGGTGGGAGTAGGAGGCACAGCCCCACTGCTGGAATTGAACCTCCGTCCCAGTGGGCCACAGCCCCGCGCACAACCACTACGCCACCGGGGCTCAGCCCCTGGGATGTCTTCTTAATGTACAGTTGCTCTTGTATGTAAAACTCTTTCTTATACACAGAAGGGTTTCTACAGATTTATTTCTCTGGTCTAACGGGACTAACACACAAGGGTAACTGTTGTCCTGGCAGATATGGACTTCCTGGGCTTGGGAGTGGCCTAAGGCACCAAGTGGCCCCTGTTGTTAGCCAACTCCAATCTTATCTCCTGCCTCGTCTCCTTCTCCCCCCCTTCCTCCTCTTCCTGTTCCTCCTCCTCGGCCTCCACCCCTAGCTTGGAGCCCGAATTTGGCTCTGGCAACTGAAGTCCCACACAAGTGAGCAGAAGTCCATCGCTCTGCGTCTGGGGAAAGGTCCACTTGGAAGACGGTTTGTGTGTGTCTCACAAGACCTGGTGAAAGACACAGGAATGCAGCTGCATACACAAACTTCTTCATGCCCAAAGCCCCCTCCCCTCCAAGTCCCTCAAGCTGCAGATTCAGTGTCCTAAGGTAAAACTAGCATGGAATGTGGCCTTTTCCCTATGGACCAGCATTCCAGTTTCCTAGGCAGGGTTCTTCTCTGGGGCACAACACAAGGGAGTCATGGGTATAGTGACTGCCTGGCCCTCTGCCCATACCTTTTGCCAAGACATCAGAGGTAGATGTTGTCAAGTCAGTTCAGATTCGTAGAGACCCCATGCACAACCATACAAAACACCACCCGGTCCTACTGAACCATCCTCCGGCCATGACTATGACTATGGCCATGACTATGGCCGAGTGTGTTAGACAGGGTTCTCTAGGGAAACAAAGCCAGGACATTATATATATACAAAGATACCTAACATAGAAATAAACAGCTAATCTATAAAGCAGTACAAATGGCTTGGTGGAATCCCCACTGAAATATTTCAGCAAGCCGAAGATGCGCTGGAAGCACGCCCTCTCTATGCCACCACATTTGGAAGACAGCTAACTGACCCATTGACTAGAAGACATTCCTATCTGTGCCCATTCCAAAGAAAGGTATCTCACAGAATGCTCAAGCTCTAGAATGATATCGTTGATATCACACACAAGTAAAATTTGGCTTCAGATCACCCCACAGTGGTTGCAACAGTACGTTAACAGGAAACTGCCTGAGGTTCAGGTTGGATTCAGAAGAGGGTGTGGAACAAGGGATATCACTGTGGATGTCAGAGGGATCTTGACTGAAACCTGAGGGTATCAGAGAGATGTCTGCTTACGTTTCCTGGACCCTGCAAAGGCATGTGAGCATTTGGACCATCATAAACTGTGGGTCACCTCGAGAAGAACCGGAACTCCAGAACACGTCGCTGTGCTCATGGAGACTGGCCCACGGATCAGGAGGCTGCTGTGCCCACAGAACAAGGGATTCCTGCGAGGCTCCGAATCAGGAAAGAAAGGTGTGCGCCAGGCTTGTATCCTCTCCCCATCCTTGTGCGTTTTGTGTGCGGGGCCCATCGGAGAAGCTGGATTCCGTGAAGAAGAGTGCAGGATCGGGATTGGCTGCAGGCTTGAAAGTGAGCAGGACTTGAAGCGTTTGCTGAGGAAGACCAAGGATTACAGCCCTCAGTACAGATGACGACTCCATGTCAACTCAAATCCCCCCAATGGGACCAGTAGGTAACATGGTGACAACTGGAGGAAAAGTTGAAGTCGTCAAGGATTTGCCTTGCTCGGAGCCACCATCGGTGCGCTGTGATCAAGGGGCATGCTGTGTCAGGTAGATCTGCACGAGATCTTTTCAGCGGGTTGGAGGGCAAGGATGTTCCTTGGAGGACTACTGTAGCATATGCATGTGACGGCTGAACACTGAATAGGGAAGACGGCAGAGGAAGACCTGCGTCTGAATTGTGGCGCATGGTATTGAACGTACCAAGGACTGCTGATAGGACAAACTGATCCATATTGGAAGAAAGCAGGCCAGAGGACTCCTTCAAGGCAAGAATGGCAAGACTTGGTCTTATCGACTTTGGACACCGTGTCAAGAGAAACCCATCCCTGGGGAAGGACATCGTGTTTGGTGACCTGGAGGGGCAGCGACAAAGAGGAAGGCCCTGGACGAGCTGGGTGGACACAGTGGCTGCGTCGATGGGCTCAGAGACAATGAGGTCGGTGCAGGACCAAGTGGTCTGTTCCCTTGTGTATTGGCTTGCTGAGGGTTGGAGCTGACTTGCAGGCCCGTCGTGACCCATAGTGACCCAACAGAACCGAACAGAGCTGGTCCTGTGGGTTTCCGAGCTATGAGTCTCTACAGGAGTAAAGATGAGACTTTTCTGTTTCTCTCTTGAGATCCAAAGCACATGTGACATGTGACAAAGACTTGCCATGCTGGCTTTCTAAGAAGCATCCTGGACACACAGATTTGCTTGTTCTTCCGGCAGTGGATGGTATCCCCACCCCCACCCACACTTTGGCACTGTACTGATGGAAAATATGGAATATATATTGCCATTGGCCCTGTTTTTTTCCTTTTTGAAGTCCTTTTATCAGGGGCTCGTACAGCTCATCCCAATCCCCAGTCGATGGCCTCTCCCACATTCTTTGCCCGCACCCTGATTCAGAACATCGATCCTTCTTAGGGTTCCCCTTGTTCGTTGTCCCGCTTTCACCTGCAGAGGAGGTGATTGAAACAGGTCAGGTGCACCGTCGTCTCCCACAGCTACCATGGAGGACTCTCTATACTAGCCAAGAAGGTCGTGGTGAGGAAAGGAACCCTCGTGGCAGACTGGTGAAGGATCCCACTGTGATCCAGAAGCTCAGCTGTTTGGGAAGTGGGGGAGACTGAAAACCGGAAAGAGTGTATGTGGACAAACGAACTCTGCTCCTCGCTGAGGAGTCTGGGAACCTGAGACTCTGCTGGAGGTTGGTGGGGGGGGGGGGCCTCTCTTCACATTCAGTCACATTCCCCACGATGTCCCCCACAACAATGGCAGTTGTAAGGTGCTGCTGCTGGCAAGGGCATGGTTGCTTCGATGTGCTCAAAGGTTTCCTTCTTGAAGGCTATCTGCCTGGAAAAAAAAAAAAAGAAGAAAAAAAAGGTTATCTGTTTAATGGTCGCCTGCCCTGGAGCGCAATCAGATCAGACCAGCCCATCCTGAGTATAGCCCCTTTTCTGTGCCCGGTCTCCGGGGAAGAGGTGAGGCCTTGCATGCCTTAACGGATTCTTCTTTAATTTACCCTTCAATCACACAGCCGCCCCTTGGGACCCATTCGGGTGTGGGGATCCCCCACAAGAACCCCCCAGGAGCTCTGTGGGGGAAAGACGGGACTTTCTACTCCAATATAGAAAGAGTTACAGTCTCAGAAGTGAGGCTGATCTGGCTGCGACATCTGTCACCCCATTGATCACCAGGGTTGATTCGACTGATCTGGCTGGCGAGGCGGGGGTCCCCTTTCTCCCTCACCGCGCCATGTGCGTCCCTCCCAAAGCTGTGCGATCGGTTGAAGAGGACGATCTTCCCCAATAAAAGGAGGACCATCCTTTAGTCAAGGGTTCTAGCTCCCCGGCTAGAACCTCCAAACAAGTCTCATACTCTAATAGTAACTCAGAGCCTTCAGTAAAAAAGGAATACCAAATAAAAGTAACTTCATTTTATATATGTATATATGTGCCATTTGTTGGACTGCAAAAAGGACCTTTTCCCCCAAGAAGTGGGGGGAAACGAGGATGTGTCTTATGGTATGAAGATGTGGTACCCCAGGACGTTTGTTTATGATCCCCTGCGCCCGCTCACTGTCCGCTGCTGTTTGCCGGCTGTGGATTGCTGTGTGTTCAGGGGAAGTCCCACCCCCTGGAGTCTCCATGTCAGTCAGGACACACGATCAGCATAGCACACGCCTCCCCTCATGTGTCCATGAAAGTGATGATGGTTCTTAACACCCCTGTTAAGTTGATGCTGTGTAGTATTGCTGTATTTTGCTTTATTTTAATAAATATCTTAATATACTGGCACTATTTGGTTCAGAATGTTTTGTTTTGTTTTGCTTTCCTGCTCTAAAAACTGGGTGCGTCTTAGGATTAAGTGGGTCTTGTGGTCCAAAAAATACGGTGTGTGTGTATATATATACGTGTGTGTGTGTGTGTGCACACAGAGATATATAGTTACAGTCTCAGAAACTCACAGGGGCAGTTCTACCCCATCGGGTCACTATGAATCGCCATCAACTTGATGACAGTGAGAGAGAAAAAAGTCATGAATAAAAGGACCAGAAACTGCAAAACTAGCTCAAGCTCCAAGGAAATGGAGGCATCGGAACGAATGGGAACTCCGCCTTCAGGCTTGGTTCTATCCAGGAGCTCAGTCTGCAGGGCCAGAGCTGTCCCTCCATCCACCCGGGAACAGCCCGGAGCTGGCTGCAGGAGGAGGCAGCGGTCACATCCACAGGAAGAGTTAAAGAGATCAGCTGTGCTATGTCCTCCACTCGCCTTCATAGCTCTTGCCCTGCTAACTTCAAACTGACCCTGTAGGAGAGAGAACTGCCCCGTTGGGTTTCAGGGACTGTGACCCTTCTCGGAAAGCCTCCATATTTCTCTGTGGGGCAGCTGGTGGTTTTGAACCGCCGATTTCAAGGTTCACAGCCCAACTCATAAGCACTACCCCTCCGGGACCCCTGCACTACAGAAAGGTGGAAATCAGGCTAAGACAGACGCAGAAGCTTCCGTGGGAAGAGAGGAGCCCCCTGGAAGCCAGGTTTGCTTCAGGCTGTAGTGCAGGGCCGTGGTGGCTGCCGTCGGTCGCCGTCCAGTCGGACTCCCATTTGTGGTGACCCTGGGCACCGCCGGACAGAACACCCTCCTGCATCAGATCTCTGAGACCGGTGGCAAATCTGACGGCTGCGATCTGCAGGGCTTGCACGGGCTGATTTTCAGTATCAGATCGCCAGGCCTTTCTTGCGAGTCTAGCTGAGTGGGGAAGCGCTGCTGAAACCTGTTCGGCGTCTTTGAAACACAGGAGCCTCCACTGAGAGATGGGTCAAGGCTGTGCACCAGGTGCCCTGGCTGAGAACGCTTCCCACCCTCACGGAACTCACTGCCATCTTGGCGTTTCCAACTCAAACCGACCAGAATGGACAGAGGGGAGCTGCCGCCTGTGAGTGTCTGAGCCTGTAGCTCTTGGCAGGGGCAGATAGCCTCCTCTTTCTCTCCTGGAGTGCCTGCTGGGTTTGAAAGGCTACCCTTGTGGTGAGTCGCCCCACGCCTGACCCCTCACCCATGCCACCAGACGTGTCCCCGGATTCCAAGTTCAGTGTCATCACAAGGGAGCAGCCGACGAGCATCAGAAAACACTCACAAAAACAAGCCGGGGGAGCTGAGCCCCGATGGCGTAGTGATTGTGCGCAGGACTGCGGCCCACTGGGACGGAGGTTCAATTCCAGCAGTGGGGCTGGGCCTCCTACTCCCACCACCAGAGAGCAGTGATGTCCACCACCCCCCCCCCCAAAACAGAAAAACAAGCCAGGAAGGAGGGCTGCAAACCCAAAGGAACCCAAACATCCACACCCACATGAGAAGCCACTGTTTGTTGTGACGTATCCTCCCCGCCCCCTAATTCTGCACTCTGCTTCACATCAGGCCCAAACCGTTGGCATGACATCTCAGTTGGTGTTCCTCAGAATGTTTTTCTTTCATGGAGGAGGGCAAAAAGCAACACTTAGGGGTCAGATGAGGGCTGTCGAGTATCAGACCTTCCCATGGAACAGTCCCGACCACCATGAAAAAACACGCCTTATGGTGTTGGCAACATAGGCTGCGCCCTGGTGGCATAGTGGTTATGGGCGGGACTGCAGCCCACTGGCTTGGCAGTTCAAATTCAGCAGCAGCTCTCCAGGAGCAAGACTGGACCTCCCACTCCCACCAGAGGGCAGTGAGCCTTCCCCTCCCTCAAAAAAAAAAAGAAAAAGAAAAAGAAAGAAAGAAAGACATGCATCTCCTCGGTGAAACTTTTCTGGTCTTTTTCTCACCAGTACATGTTTCTGTTTTCTCAAAACTACCACAATTTCTTCCTCATGATCATTCTTGGAGAACATCTCTCCCTTTGGAACCTTAGAAACAACAACCACAATCACAGCTGCCCGCACCTTTCGAGCAGACCTGGCTGGAATCACACAGGCGCAGCAGATCCCCGGGCAGTTAGGACTTTTTCCCTTGCTCCCCCACAGATGTTCTAAAACAACCTAGACAAGCATCTGACCTAGAACACATGTCTGCCTCCGCCCCCTGATCACAGGAAGAGGGTTAAACTGGTGAGTCTTGGAATAAACCTGTGCACGTAGACCGGGAACCAAGGAGCAGGACTTTGGGTGTTGCCCTCCTTGAGGCAAAAGGGAGAAATGTATTTAGTTTGCTCCAGCATGGGTGGGCTTGTGGGGGTTCCAGGGGAGGGAGTCCCACACTGGGCAACAACCAAAGGGTATCTGCATAAGAGGGGCATTGAGGGGAGGCAGGGAGGCTTCGTGGAGGATTTCGGCTTGTATCCAGTGGTTTTCAAGCTTGGTTCAGGCTGTCAGGCAGCAGAAGGCAGCTGGAGGCTGGGCCTTTCAGTAGGAAGGATGGAAGTGAGGCTGGCTGGAAGCCTTGTTGGGAAGAAGCAGCCGTCTGGGTTTCTGCATGCCCCGTGTCCTTGTCTCTATCTCGGTTCAGACGTGGTCACAGCGCGGCCTCGCCCCATCACTGTTTATGTCTCGTGGCCCTTGTTTATGCTCAGTGGAGAGAGCCACACGCCGGCTGCTGGCTGTGTTTCATGCCCACGGTGCCGAGGAGATCAGGTAAAGCAGACCCAAGTCCTTCCCAGTCCTGGCCCAGGATGGAACCATCTAGGATGGGTCGGGCCATCAGATGGGTGGGCGCCCAGACACAGAGGAGAGTGGTCCAAGGGTTGTTCCCTAGAGTGGAGCTAAAGGCAGCTCTCCCTAGGTGGTGGGAGATTGCACGCTGAACAGAAAAGAGGGGGGCAAAATGGTGGGTGTGATACAAGGTGAAAGAGACAGAGAGAGAGAGAGAGAGAGAGAGAGAGAAGAGGGGCAGATTAGTAAGACTAAATGGTGACAGGCAGAAACAAAGGTAGATAAATTGAGAGACTCAGAGGTAAAGTGACCAGACACCCCTGCTTTTGGTGGGGCAGTCCAGATTCTAAACAATCCTACCCCCCCTCCCCGGTCCCGCTGCGTTTTAGAAAAGTCCCGATTTTGGGAAAGAATGCACGACAAGCTAGGGAACAGCGGGAGATCGGGAAGGGAATATACCCCCTCTAGCTGGCCCCCTTCCCGGTCAGTGGTGTCCGGCTTCACCAATGTTACAGTCTGGTGGCTTCACTCAGAGGGGCCGAGGGACACCCAGGGGCAGGGGCAGGTGCTGGGGCAGGCCGTGCGCGCAGGCAGGGCGCGGACAAAGGCGCAGCCGCGCGGCCGGTGCGGCCAGGCTGGGACAAAGGCTGGCACGGAGGGGGGGCGGGGGCAGCGATGGCGGCGGCCGCGGGCGAACTACAAGTCCCAGCAGCTCCCGCTGCGGCCCTCGGCCGGCCCCTCTCGCTCCCCGGGAGCGCCTGGCGGGGCCGCTGGGCCGTGGGGGCCGCCGGCGGGGCTGGCGGGCGGGGGGGCTTGCTGCGGGCCGGGGTCGCGCCGTGGGGCGGCGCCGGTGCGGCGGGCCGGGCCGGGGCCAGGGGCGCCGGGTGAGTGTCCCCGCAGGCAGGCGGGCAGTGTGGGGCGGCGGGGGGCGGGGGGGGTGGCCGGACCGGGGGGCGGGGGCCACGGCGGGGGGCGAGGCCCTGGCCGACCTCTAATGGGCCCCCGCCCGGCCGGCCGCCGCCGCCCACCCCTCCGCAGCCTGGGTGAAGCGGGCGCGGGCTCCCTGGACGGGGGCGGCGCGGGCCTGAGCGCACCCCCCTCCGAGTCTCGAGGGGAGGGGCCCGCGAGCGGTAGTGGGGGGGCACCCCTCAGCCATGGGGTGCGGAGCTCCGGCCACCCCCTCCGCAGGAGGGGAGCCCCAGGCCTGCAGAGGTCACCCAGGACCCCGGGGAGGGGCCCCAGGTATTGTCCTCCTCACCTTCTGCCCGATGGCGGCACTTCTGGAGGCCCCTTCTTCGGGAGGGGGGACTTGGGGGTCCGCCTGCTCCAGGAGCCATGGAGGGGGCACAGTTATTGTTGGATTTGCCCCCCCCCCCTTTTCCCTGGTTAGCGCTCAGAGTCACCAGCCTTCCCAGGAGCCCAGGAAGGGCCCAGCCCGCCCCTCCCACCTTGCAGCGCTGAGAGCAGAGCTCAGAAAGCTGTTTTCCCAGAAACCAAAAGGGGACCCAGGTATTGCTCCCTCACTCTCTAATTCGGGTGTCTGGGGTTGAGTAGACCAGGAACCTCAACCCCTCACTGGGTACTCACTGGCTCGCCCACTCCTAATACTGGGGTCTGGGGCGCAAATATCACCACCTCCCCAGGAACGGCTCAATTTGTTGCTGCCCTCTAACCCCCAGTGGTAAGCTGACTAGCCAAGGCATCCCCTCCCTAAAGGTACTCCTAGGGTCCCCCTGCTCCCGAGAAGGGGCCCCAACGGTTGTTTCTCCATGTGCCCCGCCCCCCGGGATAAGGATCCCAGCCACTGGACTGGAATGCAGGGTCTCCCATCCCCAGAGGGAACATTGTCCTCACTCCCTTTCCATGTCCCAACCATGAGACCAGTGGCTTGGCGATCTCTCCTGCCAAGGAGGTAGTCCAGGGTCCCCCCCACCCCTGAGGAAGGGACTCAGGCATTATTTCTACCTACCAACCACGTCACCCAAGGGGCTCTGGTGGCTAAGCCTTGGGCTGCTAGCAGTTTGAAACCACCTGCTAGTCTTTCTTCAGAGAAAACTGGTCTCTCTACTTCTGTCAAGAGTTACTGTTTTTGGGTTTTTTTTTTTTAAACTCAAAGGGGCAATACTACCCTATTCCACAGGGTACTTGATTTGGCTGTCAGTTGGACTTGACCCGGTGGCAGTGAGTTTGTATTTTTTTAACACCCCCCCCAAGAAAAAGTCCCCACCCCATTGATGGTGCAGTGGGTTAAGCTCTAAGTGGCTAACCACAGGCTGTGCAGTTCAAACCTACCAGATGAAACTGCTCCTGTAACGATGGACAGCCTCACGAACTCCTCCGTTCTGTGGGTTTGCTCTGGGTGGGAACCAGCTCCACCCCCCCAGTCAGGAGGAACCCGAAATGCACACGGGTTAAGCACCCCACCGTAAACTTTAAGTTGGCGGGATTCAAGCTCCCCGCCCTTCTCTTTTCTTGGAGAGAAAAGCCCGGCAATTTGCTCCCCTAAAAAATGAGAACCTAGAAAACCCTACATCTGCAATTGTACTCTTGTCACACATGGGGTTCACTATGAGTCAGAATGAACTCAGCTCCTCACAGCACCACCTTCCTGCTCACTCCCCGCAGACCCCATCAGCCAGCCAGAAGGTAGACTTCAGGATTTCCTATCCAATTGGCAAAACAAGTATACATCTACTGATCCTTGTTCCCACCCTTCTGTCATGGGGCCCAGGGGTCTCCCTGCCCCTAGGAGGGGTCCCGCATATCAAATGTCATGCTGAACTTTGACTCAGGATCTTGTAAAGTATTGACACTTCCTTCCCCAGACCCAGAAGGAGAACCACATGCTTGTCCCCTCATCATTCTTACCCCTGGGCCACAGGGTCCAGAGTTCAGGATGTCCCCTTCCCACGGGAACCCCCAAGTATGCTACCCCGGGCATGTACTTGGGAGCAAGCAAGTACTGGGAACCCTGGCCTATCCTCTCCTCACAGGAGCACCCAGGGGCTCCCAGTGCAGTCAAGGGGGTGGAGACCTCGACCTTTCTCCTTCACAGTGTCCACGCTGTCTACGAGAGGGGTCCAGGATGGAAAGCAAGGCAGAGCCGGGGCCGTGGGCACTGGAGCCCTCGAATGCCACATGCCATGACGTCCATTCAGGTGCTGGCTTCACCGCCCTTCCTCTCCCCATCCTGGCAGGAGTGGGTGGGGAGGCTTCCTGTGGGTGGAGATACGAGGACCCCCTGGGTGTTTTCAGGAGAGCAGTCCCCCAAAGAGACCCACTCTGTCCCAGAGGAGTCCCTGAATATCCCAGTTTGAGCCCACCTACTCAACTGAAAGGTTGGCAGTTGGAGCTGACCCAGTGGTGCCACGGAAGAAAGGCCTGGCAATCCACTCCCCACAGGTCACGACCTTGAAAACCCTACGGCTTGCAGTTCTACTCTTGCACACCTGGGGTCGCCAGAGCCTGTAGCGACTCCATTCCCTGGCTTTGGTTTCGGTTTGATTCCCCAGCCTTGCCCCCACCCCACCCCACCCTCTCTCTTCACCACCTGGTAGATCCTGCCTCCGAAGTGGCCGGCACATCAGAGCCTGGCATGCGACGTTCTGTCCTGGTTCGGAACCCGGGCCACAGAGGCCCAAGGCCCGCTTATGAAGAGCTAGACTCTGACTCCGAGGACCTGGACCCCAACCTCGCAGACCTGGATCCAGTCTCTGAAGACCCAGAACCTGACCCGGAAGACCTCAACACTGTCTCCGAAGACTCGGCCGTCAGCTTCGAAGATAGGGACGCTGCCTCGGAGGAGCTGGACCCCCAGCCCGCTGCGGAAGCTCAGCACCCTGACTTGGGGAACCCGGACTCAGAGCCCCAAGATCTTGATCACATGTCTTCCAGTTTCGCCCTCGATCCAGATGTCATTGGCCCCGTCCCCCTGGTTCTCGACCCCAACAGCGACACCCCCGACCTGGACCCCCTCTCCTCCAGCCTCACTGCCACCCCCGAGGTTCTGCCCACCAGCCCCGCCGTGCTCACGGCCCCCGCCAGCCCGCCGCGGCCCTTCTCCTGCCCCGATTGCGGGCGCGCCTTCCGCCGCAGCTCGGGGCTGAGCCAGCACCGCCGCACCCACAGCGGCGAGAAGCCCTACCGCTGCCCGGACTGCGGCAAATCCTTCAGCCACGGCGCCACCCTGGCCCAGCACCGCGGCATCCACACGGGCGCGCGGCCCTACCAGTGCGCGGCGTGCGGCAAGGCCTTCGGCTGGCGCTCCACGCTGCTCAAACACCGCAGCAGCCACAGCGGGGAGAAGCCGCACCACTGCCCCGTGTGCGGCAAGGCCTTCGGCCACGGCTCGCTGTTGGCGCAGCACCTGCGCACGCACGGCGGCCCGCGCCCCCACAAGTGCCCGGTGTGCGCCAAGGGCTTCGGCCAGGGCTCGGCGCTGCTCAAGCACCTGCGCACGCACACGGGCGAGCGGCCCTACCCGTGCCCGCAGTGCGGCAAGGCCTTCGGCCAGAGCTCGGCGCTGCTGCAGCACCAGCGCACGCACACGGCCGAGCGGCCCTACCGCTGCCCGCACTGCGGCAAGGCCTTCGGCCAGAGCTCCAACCTGCAGCACCACCTGCGCATCCACACGGGCGAGCGGCCCTACGCCTGCCCGCACTGCTCCAAGGCCTTCGGCCAGAGCTCGGCGCTGCTGCAGCACCTGCACGTCCACTCGGGCGAGCGCCCCTACCGCTGCCAGCTCTGCGGCAAGGCCTTTGGCCAGGCCTCCAGCCTCACCAAGCACAAGCGCGTTCATGAAGGCGCGGCTGCCGCCGCCGCCGCCGCAGCCGCTGCCGCCGCCGCCGCCGTCTCTGACCTGGGCCTGAGGCCTGTGCCCCTGTTGAGATCCGGCCATGTCTCCCTCCTGGGGCCCAACGGGACCTCTGCGTTGGCTTCTGACGTCAGCAGCAACGCTGGTCCCAGCTCTGGCCTTGGCTCTGAGCCTGCCTCTGCACTGGGTTCTCCATGCACTCCCAGCCCAGAGCCTGACCCCTCATCTGACCGGGATGCCGATCCTGACCTGTCGCCCAGCCAGAAGCCCAAGCCTGAGTCCCACGTTGACCCCAACCCCTCTCCCATCCGTGACTCTGGCAGCCCAGGCCTCCCCGCTGGGGAGAGCCCAGAGTGGCCCGGGAAGCAAGGGTCACTGCTGGGGCCCGATGGCTGAAGGTGTGGGCATATACGGTGCCTGGGGAAGTTGTGTGTCGCGCAGTTAGTAAATGCCTCCCACTGCCTACTGGATCTGTTGTGGTTCACCTGTGGCTCTTTCTCCGGAGGTGGGTGGGTGGGGCCTGGGCTGGCCAGCCCTGGGTGAGCCCAGTGTACCAGGCCTGGCCTCCTGAGGCCAAGGGGAGACAGACGGTGGGTGACTCCTCTCCTTAGCCCTTCTGCACAGCCACGGTGGCCACTCTGGCCACTGTCACCAGAATGACTTCAACGGTGGACTTCCTGGCACATTGGCATAGCCTGGTGTTTGGTGAGGCCCTAGCTTTATCTTATACCGCTTGCCCTTCAAAGACCACCTCTTCTTGAGACACTGTGCGGGCCAGAGGATGTTGGACACAAACATCCTTTGAGAGGGGTGACCAAGGGATTTCTCAGCAGGCAGCAAGATAAACGACCTAAGGAGACAGATACCAAGGATCCCTGGGCTACTACCTTACAGGTCAGCCGTTCAAACTGGCCAACTGCTCCAAGGAAGAAAGCTTGGGTATAAGAAAAGCAGCAGCATGAACCGTGGGATAAGCTTTCCCAGCAGAGAATCCACACACTGCTAACAGCCAGGTGCTCTGCTGAGCCTCTTCTCCAGATATCTCCTGGGACTGAGTAGCCCTTTCTTGCAAAGGGGAAATGTGCTGCCCTGTGGTTGGGCGTTTCCAGATTAAAATGCAAATCTTCTGACCTCCAGAGCTTGGCTTCCTAACCATTTCATTCTGGGCCAGAGTATGCAAAGGCCCTGGGGCTAGGGGAGGTAAGTTAGGGACGAGGTAGGTCAGATCAGACTGAGCAGGGGTTTCTTTCATCATCACAGTGCCATGAGAGTGGACTCTGGCCCGAAGCTGGCCTGCCTGCTTTGAAGTCCATTCTGGTTGCTGGGGGGTGGGGTGGGGTGGGGAGCGGGATCCAGAGACCAGAGAGGAAGCTGCTGCTGGGGTGGCCCGTGAGGAATCCTGGGGAACCGGGGCTGGTAACCAGAGGGGCAGCACTAAGTAGCCGCACTGGGAATAGAATTAGGAAATGAAATAGTAAGATGGGCCCAAGGGAAACGGGAAGTTGAGGTCCCGTGCCCCCCCATCAGTGAGGAAGCAGAGATCAGAGGGGCCAGGCTGGGTCAGCACCCGACACGGCGGAGGACAGAGTCGAAGACCGAACCAGGAAGTCACGAGGCTGGCACTGCTGCGGCACGGGGCCGAAAGCCAGGGCGGCGGTGGGGCAGGGTCGGGCTCCAAGGCCGTCCATTCCCCCCGATGGCTGCGCGCGGCGGCGCTGGGCCCTTTCGACCACTTCTCGCCGCCACCCCCGCCCCCGCGCGCCCCTGCGGGAGTCGTCGTGGCGCTCGGGGGCGGAGTGGGGGGGAGCCGAGACCAGCTCCGATCACGTGACCCCCGGGCTCCCTGGTCACGTGGCCGCGGTTCGGGTCAGCTGACCCGGGAGGGTTTGAAGCGGCGCCGGGAGGGAGCGAGGCCGGAGGGACAGCGCCGGACTCTGGAACCCCCGGCCGTTCCGCCGCGCCCGCCGCTGTCCCGCGCTCCCGGCCCGGTATGGCAGCCCCGGCGGGGCGGCGCGGCTCAGGTAAGGGCGGGCGCCCGGCGGGGTTCCTCTGACGTCGGGGTGCCAGGACTCCATCGAGCAGGCTCCCCGCAGACCCTTCCGCACTCCGGCGGCCGCACCAGCCAGCCCCGCCTGCTGCTGGACCCGCGAGACAAATGCCCAGCTTGCCTGGCTCCAGGCAGGCGCGGAGGAGTCCGATCCAGGCGACGCACTCCGAGCCCTTGCAGCCTCAGCTGGCGCCGGACTCTCCCTCCCTCCTTGCCGACTGCTGCCCCCCCTGGGGATCAGGACTGCTGGTGTCCTAGCTGGCCCCGTGCAGAAGGGGCTAGCAGCGGTTCCGGCCAGCAAGGCAGGGCTTGCCCTCCACTGGCTTCTTCCCCAGGCGTCTTGTAAACAACACCAACGCCAGCGTCCACCTGGGCAGGAATCCTTCAAGACAGGTTCTGACCTCACCCGTCATCACCTTGCTGGCTGGAGGCTGTGTCTGCCAGTGGCCGGGGCCCTGCAGAGCAACAGGGGTGGGGGTGGGGCTGGGGCTGGGGGTTGGTGTCAGAGGAAACTTCTGAGCAAGGGCTGCGACCCTAGTATGTGGAAACCATAGCTTTATCGCAGTGGAAGGAGATCAGCAGCTGGCGGGCGACAACTCTTGGCCACAGGATGACTCGCGCAGGGGTGGGCCCGGGGCCTTTACCTGCGGTGGCTGGAGCTTTAGAGCTTGGTCTGAGGTGTAGCCAGTTGTTATTCCCAGTTTTCGGATGGAAAGACTGAAGCCTAGAGGTGTCCCAGGTTACCCCGAGGGGAAGCGGCAGCCGGGGGGTCGGGTGCCGAGACTGAGCAGGTTCCAGAAACGTGTGTCTTTAAAAAGGAATGCTGGTGGGCTGTGTTGTGGGCAAGGCATGAGAGAAGTCCTGGTAGTGACACAGTGGGTTAGTTACACACTGGATTGCTGGCTGCAAGCACGGTCCACCGTTCGAAACCACCAGTCGCTTCTGGGGAGCACGATGAAGGCTTGCTGTTCTTGTCAAGCGTTACGGTCTTGGGAATTCACAGGAGCAGAGTCAGGATTGACTAGATGTCGGTGTGTGCGTGTGTGTGTGTGTGTGTGTGTGTGTGTGTGTGTTGCTGTCCTCACGAGGCTTCCTGGTGCCACGAGTTAGATGTTGGGCTGGTCCCCCCAAGGTCAGCGGTTCAAGCCCACTAGCCCACTCTGAGAGAGGAAGAGGAGGCTGTTGTTCCTGAAAGGATTCAGCCTTGGAAATCCGAGAGGGCTGAGCCCTGGTGGCGCAGTGGTTGTGGGCGGGACTGCGGCCCACAGGGTTGACGGTTCAAATCCAGCAGCAGCTGTCCAGGAGCAAGGCTGGGCTCCCTACTCCCATGGGGGCAGTGATGCCACAAACAAACAAACAAACCGAAATCCAAGGGAGCTGTTCTCTCCTGCCTGCTCGGTTGCTTTCAGTTAGAATTAAGTCTCTGGTCATGGATTGGGGGTCCTGTTAGGGTGGCAAGTTAAGCCTTTAGGCTGCTAACCACAAGCTCAGAGGTTCAGACTTGCTTGGGGGCCCTCCATGGAAAACATGAAGCGGTGGCCACCCACAAAGAGTTACAGTCTTGGAAGCCCCAGGGGGCAGGTCTGGTCTGCTCTGTCCTGCAGAGTGGCGAGGCGTTAGAATCAACTGGAAGACAGTCGGGGTGGGGTCGGGGCTTGGGCGCCCAGTCCACTCACGAAATAGCCGTGTGGAACAGCGGCACCAGATGCAGCGGCAGAAGCTGTTATCTTCATCACTGACCGCCTTCTGCGGGTCTGTGGCTGGGGGAGGGCCAGCCAGACTGGGCAGGTGGACCTTTGAGTGTGGGTCCAGGACACTGCTGGATTGTGACTTACTCTCTGCATTGAGTGAGGAGTCTTCGTCTCCAGCCTCAAGGGCCCACTGGTAGAGGCCTCGGGAAGGGTTCTCCTGGTCGCCAGCAGGAACCCTGATGGCCCCTTCTTCCCATTCCCCCCCCCGCCCCCCCGCCGTCCTCCAAGCTGCGTGCACTGCTTTCCCTGCTGCAGTCATCACTGCCCCATTCCTACAGACCTGGAAGCTGAGGCTCGGTGCCCTGGCCCCACCAGTGAGTAGCAGGGTTGGGGGGCAACTCAGACTTTCTGGAGTTCCGCACCCCAAGTCCTCACCTCTGAGCTGCCCTGCCCTGCCCATGCCCCCCACCACCAGTGCTGTGGAGTCAGCTCACAGTGACCGTGTGTGTGTGTGCGTGCGCGCATGCCCAAGCATGGACATGGACATATGCTGGAGCAGCACTGCCCTCCACCGAGTTTTCAGTGGCTCTTTTTCCCAGAAGTCAATCGGGGATAGGGGTGGAGACTGGGGGCTGCCAGGGCCTTATCCTGCTGGTGTCCACTTGCCTGCAGAGACTGAGCGGCTCCTGACGCCCAGCCCCGGCTATGGGACCCAGGCAGGGCCTTCGCCGGCCTCCCTGGAGGAGGAAGACCTCCGCCGCCGTCTCAAGTACTTCTTCATGAGTCCCTGCGACAAGTTTCGGGCCAAGGGCCGCAAGCCCTTCAAGCTGATGCTGCAGGTGGTGAAAATCCTGGTGGTGACAGTGCAGGTGAGACTCGCACAGGCCTGAGGCCCCTGTGGTCACTCCTCCCTGGTGGGATGGGTGCCTGGTCCCCCCCAAGGCTCACAACTGTGTGTGCAGCGTCTGCCTGGTGGCCGCCCTCACCCCCATTTTTATGCCAGAGGCTCAGAGACGGTTCCAAAATCACACTGCAATTGAGAGTAGGGATCTGGGATTTGAATCCAGGAGGCCTGATGCCGCATAGAGCGGCAAGATCTGATCCAGATAGCGCGTACCCCCTCCCCACCCCGTGCCAGACCCCCGCGAGCCCCCAGATGAATCGGCGTCAGCCCTGAGGAGCTGCCTGTCTCTTGCTGTGACTCTGGGCCCAGGAGAAGGAAAAGGACAAACAGCAAAGTGGCCATGACGTGGATTCCAGCTCACCCGCGAGGAGTCATGATGAGTCTGGCTGCTAACGGCAAGGTCTACCGTTCAGAACCCCCCGCCGCACCCTGGGAGACAGACGCGAGGCTTTGGGGAGCCCGCAGGAGACGTCCTTCCCTCTCCTGCAGGGTCGCCAGGAGCGGGAACTCGCTTGATGGCAGGGAGGCGGACTCACAAAGACCCCGTGGGTGTCGGAGCCGACCTGGGCTCCACGGGACTCCAGGAGAGGGGTGGGGTGGTTTTTAGCAGGCAGGTGGCCAGGCCTTGCTTCTGAGGCACCACTGCGGGGAGATGAACCTGCAACCCTGCAGGTAGCAGCCGGGTATGTCAGCCACGGGCACCACCAGGCGTGGTACGGAGCCCTTGTCCCCCACATGCCCTGTGCCCAGCCCGTGCACGTGGGCTCAGCACGGGGACGGCATGGCTGAACATTGGGTCACCATAAAGAAGTTTGGGTGGTACAGCGGTTAAGCGCTGGGCAAGCCCACCCAACAGCTCTGCGCAGGAAAGGCCTGGCCATCTCTTCCCGGGAAGGCCAGGGGGACCAGTCTCATGGGTCTCCGTGGACTGACCTGGCTCGCTTGCATACAAACTTCAACAGGCGCTGTGGTCAGCTGCTTTGAGACCCTTTGGTGCTGTGCGTTAAGAAGACAGACAGTGGGGTGGTGTGTAAGTCTGGGTAGACTAGAGAAACAAATCCATAGACGCGCATATGGATATAAGGGAAAGGTTTATAGACAAGAGGAATGGAACATTGAGAAAGCATCCCAACCCTGTCCAGTACAAAGTCATAAGTCCGATATTAGCTTTTATGCCTGATACCAGTCTATAAAGTCTCCTTCCAACTCACAAAGTCACAGGTCAGTGGGTGCAGAGTCCTAGCGCTGGCAGGGGTCTCCCCATGGCTCCTCGCTTCCAGGGCTCAGGGTCCATCAACAGCATCCAGTGGTGGCAGAATTAACTCAGCGTGGCAGGGGTCCCCACGTGGCCTCTCCAGCTTTAGAGGTCTGGCTCCATCGGGGCAAGGCCGTGTGGCTTCTCCTCCAGCCCCTCAGATGCCGCCACTTTGTCTTGTCCATGATTCATCGTCTCTGGAAGATAGCTTCTCATCTCCTTGAGGGGAAATATCGTGAGATTTCCCAAACGTATCAGGAGAAAGCCATGCCCACACGGAGGCCTCATTGGTTACTCAACGGCTATCTCCAGATTAATAGGCTAGACTCCATGCCTACATCTCAGTCATGACATTAACATAAGCACATGACCGCCACAGGTGGGTCTGTGCCCTCACGGGGTGGGGAGGGGGGAGGAAGAGAAGGCAGGTCTTCGTTACAACCCAGACCTGCACAGGGCCCAGTGGGTGGCGGCTCTGGCCTGCCCCAGTGGATGTCCCGCACGCCCTCTCTGTCATCACCCTCCGAGCCTGCCCCACAGGAGGCCGAAGCTGCCGCCTTGTGGGCCCCAACCTGGCCCTGACCTTCCCCGCCCCTCCCGTGTGCCAGCTCATCCTGTTTGGACTCAGCAACCAGCTGGCGGTGACATTCCGGGAGGAGAACACCATCGCCTTCCGGCACCTCTTCCTTCGGGGCTATTCGGATGGGGCCGACGACACCCTGGCCGCCTACACGCGCAAGCAACTGTACCAATCCATTTTCCACGCCGTGGACCAGGTGAGGCCGGCCGGTGGGTGAGGGGGTGCCGTGAGGTGGGGTCCAGCCTGGCGGGGGGGGGGGGGGAGGCGGCGCAGAGCAGTCAATAGAGGCCCCCCCCTCCCCCCGGCCCCTGCATCCTGCCTACAGTACCTGATGCTCCCTGATGTGTCCCTGGGCCGGTACGCGTACGTGTACGGAGGGGGCGGCCCTGGGCCCAACGGGTCGGCGCTGGCCCTTTGCCAGCACTACTACCGCCACGGCCACGTGGACCCAGCCAACGACACCTTCAACATCGACCCAGTGGTCGTCACCGGTGAGTCCGACCACCACGGCAGCCAACGTTCCGCCCCGCGCAGCACATGAGCCGGGCAGGGCTTAGCTGGCCGGAGTCCAGGCGGCGGGCTTGACAGTTCACTCTGCCCGGAGCTGGAACGATGGGCCCGGCCCCTGTGGAGTGCCAGGCATTCTTTTCATTGTTTTCCCTGTTGGTGAGAACCCAGCCCTGGCGGCTGTGACCTGCAGTGACATTCATGGAGTTGCGTAACCGTCTTCCCCCTCGTCACCCGGGGTTGTGCCGCCACCAGGAACCTGAACTCTCTGCCCCTCCCAAGTTTCTCTCTGGTTTTCCCAGTGGCTGCCGCCCACGGACCTCCTTATCAGGAGAGCGCAGAGCTCAGGGCCCACCTTCAGTTTCTCACGATTAAGCTGCGCGACGCAGCGGCTGCCGACAGCCACGGCACCACTTCGAAACCGCCAGCCCCTCCTTGGTAGGAAGTCGAGGCTCGCTGCCTCCCCAGAAGAGTTCCCGTGTGGGACACCCAGGCGGGCCGGGTCCACCTGGCCCAGAGCTGGCTGGGTGGGAGCCGACTTGAAGGCCGTGAGTTTGGGGCTGAGCCCCCGGCGGCGGCGTCGTGTTTGAGTGCAGGACTGCGGCCCACTGGCGTGGCGGTTCAAATCCAGCAGCAGCTCTCCAGGAGCAAGGCTGGGCCTCCCACTCCCACCAGAGGGCAGTGATGCCTCCAAAAATTAAAATAAATAAATAAAAGGCAGTGAGTTTGGGGAGTTTTGTTGGCTGGTTCTCATGGCTCAGTTTAAAGAAGACTTTATGGAACATTTTTGGGTTGAAGTCATAGGTTCCCAAATGCACTTGGCCTACTGCCAGTGAGGCCAGCATGCCCCTTAGAGGCACGGCTTCTTCGGGCGTGTTGTGGGGAGTGACCCCCACAAGTGGCGGTGGGAAAGAGGGAGCCCTTGGAGGAGAGGGATCGACCCCGTGGCCGCAGCCATGGGCTCAGGCCTCGGAACCGGTGTTTCCATCTGCCGTGCATGGGGTGGCTATGGGTCGGCGCCGACCCAATTCGCAACGTCTGTAGCCCGACCTCCTTATCATCCGGAGTCAAGGGTCGGGATCTGCGTCCGGGGCCCTCTTGGGTTGGGCCAGAGCCTGCAGCAGAGGGCCGTGGCACCCCCTCGGGGAAGCACCGGTTGAAGGCTAGAAGATGGCCTCAGGATCATAGTTCTTGGTGTCTCCAGCATCCGTGGCTCCCCAAAGTCTGGATTCCATGAAAACTTAAAATGTCGTGTGTGTGTGTCTTCTCCCCCTTTGTTCGGGATTCATCTATAGACTCTGTTTTTGTTTTGTCTTTTGCTTTTGGGCATCGCTGCTCTCCGGCGGTGGGAGTAGGAGGCCCAGCCCCACTGCTGGAATTGAACCTCCGTCCCAGTGGGCCAAAGTCCCGCGCACAACCACGACGCCACCGGGGCTCAGCCCTCATCTATAGACTCTGATTTAAAAAAAAAAAACAACACTCGGGAATGGTGGCTGGACACCACCTCGTTCTTCGTGGTTCGTGGCAAGACAGGCAGGGCCCTTGGAGGGAGTGAGCCGCTCCCCAGGCCTCCTTCCATCCTGACTGTCACCGGGGAAACCCAACTCCCTGCCATCGCGTCGGTGGTGACTCACGGTGACCCTCCCGGATGAGGTGGCGCAGCCACTGTGAGTTCCTGAAACCAGAACGCTTTATGGGAGTAGAAAGCTCGTCTCAATCCTGAGGAGCCGCTGGTGGCTTTGAACTGCTGGCCTTGCCGTCTGCAGGCCCGTGCTTCAGCACTAGGGGTCACCAGAGATCCTTGACTCTTTTACTAGGTGTGGGTTTTTTTTAATTTAATTTTAATTTTTTTTAAATCATTTTCTTGGGGGCTCGTACAACCCCTATCACGGTCGATACATTCGTCCATTGTATGCCGACCACATGTGCACATGTGTGGCTATCATCATTCTCGAAACATCCTCCTTCTACCCAGGCCCCCAGTACCAGCTCCCCAGATTTCCCCTCCCTCCACCCACCCCCTCCCCTATCAATCCTTAACAATTTACAAATCGTCATTGTTTTGTCATCGTACACTGCCCGATATGTCCACTTCCCTGTTGTCCGTACCCCAGGGAGGAGATGATATGTAGATCTCTGCAATTGGTTCCCCTTTCTGCCCTATCTTCCCTCCACCCTCCTGGCATCACTACTCTCACCCCTGGTCCTGAAAGGATTGTCTGTCCTGAATTACCCATTTCTTAGTCCCGTGGACATTCCCTGATCTAGCTGGATTTGTCAGGTAGAATTGGGATTATGATAGTGGGTGGGAGGAAGCATTTAAGAACTAGAGGAGGGCTGAGCCCCGGTGGCGTAGTGGTTGTGCGCGGGACTACGGCCCACTGGGACGGAGGTTCAATTGCAGCAGTGGGGCTGGGCTTCCTACTCCCACTGCCGGAGAGCAGTGATGCCCCCCCCCAAAACAAAACAAAACAAAACAAATAACTAGAGGAAAGTTGCATATTTCATTGTTGCTACACTGCACCTTGACTGGCTCCTCTCCTCCCCGCAACCCCTCTGTAAGGGGCTGTTGCTTTACCTATTGATTGACGTTGGGTTCCCAATCTGCACTCCCCCTCATTTATAATGATATAATTTCTAGTTCTGTGATGCCTCATCCCTTTGACACCTCGGGGTCCCACAAGCTGGTGTGCTTCTTCCGTGTGGACTTTGTTTGCTTCTGAGCTGGATGGCCGCTTGTTTACTTTCAAGCCTT
>PVJH01030940.1:0-24102 GCA_004026705.1 Nesogale talazaci
GCCCCTTGCACGCCCCTTGCTCCAGCACCTTGGCTCTTTCTGGAGCACACTAATCCATTCCTCCCTCCCACCACAGAACTTTCACAGGGGTGTTCCTGTTGCCTGCTGTGATGACTCCCTCACCCCAACTCACAGGGGTGCTGCTGGAGCTGACTCCCTCCCCTCTGTCTAAGCTCCACGAAGAAACCTACCCTGGCTTGTCCTCTACTTAAAAACGCCCTCCCTACGTTCGGGTCACTCACACTACTCACTTTTGTCTTCCCCAAAGCACTTGCCACGTAACACATGTCTCACTGATTCCGTCGGCTCTCTGTCATCTGTGTTCCCCCACCGCATGTACACTGTCCGGTTCTCCAAGCACCCAGAACACAGCTGAGGGGCCACACTCACAGACGCTCGCCGTCCATCTGCAGAACCACTTCTCTACTGTTGTTCCCTGAAGCTGCTTTGGGCTTTCACTATGGTAAAGGATGCTTTGAAGGCCATCCTTGTAGAGTTCACATCTTTGGGCACGTGTATGATTACTTCCTCATTAATATACTCCTAAACGGGAGCCAGTAATCAGAGAAGCTGGATTATCTGAAGAAAGTGGCGTCATGGTTAGAGGAAGGCTTATTAGCAACCTTGCTTGCTAAAAGTGAGGAGGAATTGAAGCATTGCTGAGGAAGATCAAGGATTGCAGCCTTCAGTATGATTACCACTCAATGTAAAGACCCCAATCCTCACAACTGGATTAATAGGTGCATTATGATAAATGGAAAAAATATTGAAGATGTCAAGGATTTTGTCTTGCTTGAATCCACAATCAATGCTCATGGAAGCAACAGTTAAGGGAAAAAAAAAAAGATAAGTGGCAATAGGTCAATCTGCTGGACAAGACCTCTTGAAAGTGCTGAAAAGCAGGGACGTTACTTTGAGGACGAAGGTGCACGTGCCCCAAGCCGTGGCGTTTTCAATTGCTTCATACACCTGTAAAGTTGGACTATCAGTAAGACCAAAGAAAAAATTTAATTATGATACTGGAGAATATTAAAGTTCTTTAATATTAATAAATTATTAAATAATATTAATAAAATATTAATTAATACCAAAAGAACAAACAGATTTGTCTGGGAAGAACTACAACCAGCATGCCCTTAGAGGTAAGGATGGTGAGACTTGTCTCATGTACTTTGGCCATGCTGTCAGGAGAGACCAATCTCTGGAGAAGGGCACCGTGCTTGTAGAGTAGGGGGGCAGCACAAAAGAGGAGGGCCCTCGACAAGATGGACTGACACACCGCTCAAGTGGGGCAACTATTGCTTCACTCGCTCTGCTGTGCAGAGGGTCTCTATGGGTCAGAACCAACTTGACAGCACCTAACAAAAGAACAGACTGACATGACTGACGAGAAACAAACAAGAGCCCCACAGTGGGTTCCTGAGACGCCATCTTTCTCCTGTGGAGCGGCTGATGGGCTTGAAGGGGGCACCATGCGGCCAGCGGCCCACTGCTGATGGCAGCACAGGCTCCTGGTTCACGAGAAGCGAAGTATGGCTTCATCAAGGCCGTGGTGAAGCCCAACAGAAACCCCACTCTTGTAGGAGGGGAGTGCTTCTTCCTTGTGCAGGCTGGGAAGAACAATGTCTCCTGCTTTTTACGCAGTCTCTGTCTCACCTCTTCCTAGACACTTATCAAGATAGCTTGCTCCTCCAGTTAAATAGGGTTCACTTTTGAGTCCCTGGGATAACATACAATCATCCTCATGAAACACTGTGGTATCCAAATAAATGCAGGTTATTTTCTTGGATAATTTCTACAAAGAACTTTGATTCTCACTATCACAATCCCATTTCCAAATTCTGGAGCCATTTTACCCTCCCTCAACACCCCTTCCCCCCCCAAAAAAAAAATTCTGACTATCACAAAGGTTAGAATAAAGAATGGTATTCGGGCTGAGCCCCGGTAGCGTAAGTGGTTGAGTGCGGGACTGCGGCCCGTGGGCTTGGTGGTTCAAATCCAGTGGCAGCTCTCAGGAGTGGCACTGGGCAGTGCCCACAACCACCAAAGGCAGTGATACCCACAAAAAAAAAAAAAAAACAAAAACAAACCAAGAATGGTATTCATTGCTTAGGGAACTGAGCTTCCACTAAGGAAAATTTGGGAATGGCCAGTTGTGATGGCGGCCATTATGATGGAGATAATGAATACCCCTATACTGTCTATATAAAGAGCGTAGACAGAGCAAAAGTTTTCTTCCATCTCCATTTACCACGCCTACATCAGAATGAGTACATATTTATGTTCTTGTTTTTCCTATCTAAGAATTTCACTTCTGGGGAAGGAAGAGCAAGAAAAGCTGGCAACACCGTTTTCCCCTTAAATTTCAGCCTCGGAAATGACCGTGGTACTTGGTGGTGACATGGGGCCTCTGAGTCACAGGGAACAACAGTGACCATTGTCTCCGTCTCTGCTTTCAAATTTTCTAACATCAAAGTTCGGATTTGTACAGCAAGGTCAATAGCAAGTAAAATGATTCACACATCCTTATTTTGTTTCAACATGGCCAGGCCAGCAGACAGGTAGACATATCCAGAATCCAAATGAAATTGCGGTGTAAGCTTAGAAGAAAAGCAAAATATCATGCAAGGTCTTTCAGAAATATCACTGACCTTTTATGGGTCAATATGTCTGGCTAATTGACAATCTCCAAGGAATAAAGATACTGCAGTTTCTCCACTTTGAGGTGTGAAGAGGGTCTGAACAATGACCTTTGAGATGCAGATGACACAACCTTGCTTGCCGACATTGACGAGGACACTTGGAAACACTTGCTGATGAAAGTCAAAGGCTGCCGAATGGATTGCAACTCAGGACCCAGACCTTCACAATCGGGTCAACGGACAACGTCATGGGAGGAAGAGAAGGGATCTAGGCTGTCAAGGATTTCTTTTGGCTTGGATCCCCATTGCTGCTCATGGAAGCAGCAGTCAGGAAATCAAACGATAAAACGCACTGGGCAAATCTGCCACGTACGACCTCTTTAAAATGTCGCAGCGTCCAGATTCCACTGTGAGGACTGAGGTGAGCGTGACCCAAGCCATGGGAATTTTGATCGCCTTGTAAGCATGTGAACGTTGGACAATGAATAAGGAAGTCGCAGAGGAACTGATGCATTTGAATTAGGGCACTGACGAAGGCTATTAAAAGTACCATAGGCTGCCAAAAGAACCAAGTCTGTTCTGAAAGAAATAAAGCCCGAATACTCTTTATAGGTGAGAATGGTAAGACTTTGTCTCACATACTTTTGGAGTCCATGCTTGGTAAAGTCAGAGGCCAGTGAAAAAGAGCAAGCCCTTGACAATGTGGAATGACATGGAGGCTGCAAATGGGCTCACACGTAGCAATCAGGAAGTTGGCACAGGACAGGTAGCGTTTCCTTCTTTTGTGCTTTAGGTAGCGGTGAGCTGGAACTGATTCGATGTCATCTAAGAACACCTATCAAAACAGGTCTTGACTCTGTATAGTACTAACCAAGCGTCTCTGTGAGAGGCCTTTACTCAAAGTCCCAAATGACAGTCATGTCCCTCCTCACTCATCTCTACACATGCACATCTTTGGGAGACTCATTCCTTACCCTTCCGTAGCTAGCACACACTTCTTCTTTTCTTTTCTTTTTTTTTTGCCAACCTGTGAGTAAGCCTTCAAGGGAAGGCACAAAGCCAAAATCTGCACGTAAACTCCAAAGACACAAAACAACGTGAAGCAAAACAGAATCCAGGACACAGCTAGAGCAGAAAAAAAGAGGCCTTTTCACTAATAGTTAGGCAGACCCAGTTCCTAGATGGTACAGTATTGTTCTATCTTTTGCAATTTCTTAAAAGAAAGGATTGATTTGTTCTCTAAAGTACGAAGTGATTTCAGAGGACAGCACTGAAGCTACAGCTCAGGAGAGGGGCGCATCTGATCAGAGCGCGTAGGAATAAACGAAGAGGGAAGGAGAGAGAATGGAACACATCCTGGTTCACCAAGCCCTGAGGATGATATTCCTGCTCAGAGCAGAGAGAGGACCATGGGGTGGGCCCCACCACGAGACACAGACATGTCATCTCTCTCTCACTGATAACACTGGAGACAGTTCGGGAATTGTGCGCGATCTGACCCCATCACACTGGGCGAAACACTAAGAGTGTGCACCAGAGCAGCAAGGGGAGCAAAGCAATGCAGTACCCGGGGAAGACCCAAGATAAACTTTGGAGCCAGGATGTGGCAACCCTCAGACTCCACTACAAAGCACTCCTAAAGGTCAACAAATAGACCTGGAACTATTTACAAGCTTTTCTTTTTTTTTTGTTGCTGCTTTGTTTTGGGGTTTTTATTGTTGATGCTGCTTTGTTTTGCTGTCTTGTTTTTATGCTTATTATTGTCTCTGTATGTGTGTCTAGGTAAGACAGATAAGATAGGCATGATAAACAATCCAGAGGAGAAAATAACGGGACCCATGCTTCCGGAGGGACACAGGAGAGGGGGAGGCAGGGGAAAGGAAGGTGGATGTCAGCCAACCCAGGGGAACAAGTGATCTAAATCGATGAGGAGGAGAGTTTAGGAGGCCTGGTAGGGCTTGAACAAGAGCAATGTAGCCGAGAGGAACTACTGAAACCCTGAATGAAGGCCAAACATGATAGTGGTACTAGAGGAAAGTAAAAGGAAATAGAGGAAAGAACTAAGAGGAGAAGGTCATTTATAGAGCGTGTACATATGTAAATATATTTTTATAATAGGGAAATAAATCTACATAGATATATTTATATGTTAAGTATTAAGGTAGCAGACAGACATTGGGCCTTTACACAAGTCCTCCCTCAACACTTTGTTCTAATAACCTGGCATTCTGTGATGCTCACCTTTCCAAGATTGCTGAAGACAAAATGGGTGCATAAGCAAATGCTGTGAAGAAAGCTGATGGTGTCTGGCTATCAAAAGATAAAGCGTCTGGGGTCTTTTTTTGTTTTTTTTTTTTTTTGTGTGTGGGGGCATTTCTGCCCCCTGGTGGGAGTAGGAGGCCCAGCCTTGCTCCTGGAGAGCTACTGCTGGATTTGAACCGCCAACCCTGTGGGTCGCAGTCCTGCACACAACCACTTCGCCACGGGGGCTCAGCCCAACCTCTGGGGTCTAAAAGGCTTGAAGATTAACAAGCGGCCATCTAACTGATAAGCAACAACGCCCATATGGAGGAAGCACACCACCCATTGAGGTGTCAATGGGATCAGGAATTAGGTATCAAAGACACAGAAAAAAAACCCTATCAATGTGAGTGAGGTAGAGTGCACAGTGGAGACCTAAAGCCCATCTGTGAACAATTGGACATCCCATTACAGAAGGGCCACGAGGAAGAGACAAGCTAGCCAGCATGCAGCATAGGACTGATGTAACATACAACTTTCCTCTAGCTCTTTAATGCTTCTTCCCCACCCCCCACTATCATCACCCCAATTCTACTTTACAAATTTGGCTAGACTATAGCACGTACACAGGTACAATTAAGATCTCTTGACACACGGAATCCAGGACAGATAAACTCCTCAGGACCAATATTGAGAGTAACCATAACAGGAGGATAAGGGGCAGGTGGGGGGAGGAAGGGGGAACAGATTACAATGATCTACATATAACCTCCTTCCAGGGAGACGGACAACAGAAAAGTGGGTGAAGGGAAACATCAGTCAGTGTAAGACATGAAATAAGAATAATAATTTATAAATTATCAAGCGCTCATGCGGGAGGGAGAGTGGGGGAGGGAGGGAAAAAATGAGGAGCTGATACCAAGGGCTCAGATAGAAAGAAAATGTTTTGAAAATGATAATGGCGGGCTGAGCCCCAGTGGCGTAGTGGTTGTGCGCGGGACTGCGGCCCATTGGGACGGAGGTTCAATTCCAGCAGTGGGGCTGGGCCTCCTACTCTCACCACTGGAGAGCAGTGATGCTCAAAAAAAAAAAAAAAAAAAGAAAAAAGAAAATGATAATGGCAAAGTATGCCCAATATGCTTTACACAATGGATGGATGGATGAATTATGATAAGAGCTACACAAGCCCCCAATAAAGTGATTTTTTTAAAAAGACATAAAAAAAACCCAGAACTACAGATTTGGTAGCAAAAAATAAATAAAATATAAAGTAAAAACTAATGGTGGATAATCACCATATCATCATCCACAGTAGATTTACTTAAAATTGCCCTTTGAGTTTTAAGAAGCTCATCATTCTCGGTCCCCAGCAAGCACGGACTGTGCTGTAGTGAGAGGTAAGTGAAGGGAGTCTCATTTCTGAGTTTCCTGAGCAAAGCAGGGACCAGGTTTCATGTGTCTCTTAAGCAGTACAACGCAGTGGCTAAGTCAGTGAACTCTGCAGTTAGATTTCTGGGCCCATCTCCCAACACCGCTGATGCTTAGCAGTGTGATGGTGGAGTAGTGTCTTAGCCTTCTTGTGTCTTGGTTTCCTCATCTGTAAAATAGGGATAATAACCATTTCTCCCTTGCTGGGTTGTTCTGGGAATACACAGGAATCCCCACAAAGCACTTGGTACAGTGATGGTAACTTAAGTGCTCAATAAAAATGACAGTTCTTCTATGCTTTCATTAATGTCTAATATGAGGGAGTGCTGGTGGTGCACTGGTGACGTGCTCGGCAGCTAAGTGAACAGCTGGCAGGGGAGATGCCCACAGTCCACTTCTATGAAGATGACAGCCCTGGGAACTCTCAGGGACAGTTCTACTCTGTCCTATAGGGTCACGAGAGATCAACTGGGTGATAGTGAGCTATTTATTTACCGAATATACTCATAGGTAAGCCGAGTTTTTCAGCACAGTTCTTATAGTCACGCGACCTCCAGACCCCAGGCCTCTCAGGCCCTTCACCTTCTCTCTGACACACGCTCCGTCCACAGCTCTCTATTCCCACGGCCCTTGCTCAGGCTGGCGGTTGTCTCTTGTCAGAGCTGGTCACTTCCTTGCATTTTCTCCCACTTTAATTGTCCTCAGAGAACTTTAACCGGGGACTTTCTGAAGTCCAATCAGGTTACTCCTCTATGTAAAATGTTTTCTTGGCTTTATTGCACATTATAAAATAAAGTCCAGTTCTGGGAGTTTCAAGTTCCTTATTACCTGGCTCCCAGTGAGGCTGAAGTTGCACCTCCAGTTTCTGCTCAGCAGACTCATAGTGGCCTTTGAAAGTGCAGCTCTGATTTTTTAGTCAGAGTATTAAGAAATACCGACAAAAAAGATTTGTACAATAGACACTTTAAAAAGGGAGTTTTGCAAACCAGAAAACCCACTTAACCAGCAATTTGTTAGGTTTCATTTGTAAGTGCTTATTAGAAACCCTGCTGGGCCAGTGGTTATGGGGTTCGGCAGCTAACCATCAGTCAGCATTTCCTTTGAAGAAACACCGTGTCCCCCTCACTTTAGCTCCGATGAAACTACTGCTCGCTTGGCATGATCACGCACTTTTGGAGATGAAGGGGAACCTGATGGTGTAGTAGTAACTTGTTGGGCTTCTAGTCATACGGTCAGCAGGTCAGAACTTCCGACCGCTCCTCGGGAAAAAGGCAGACTTTCCATGCCATGCAGAGTCCCAGTCTCGGAAGTCCGCGGAGCAGTTCTGCCCCGCATGTCTTACAGGAGTCAGAATCGACTCAGTGGCAGTGAGGTTACCTGTTTGTTTGGGGCTCGAGATGAACAAACTTGGGTTCATTAATTTGTCCAAGAATTGGCAGAGCTGAGAGGGAAATCTTGGCCTACTCAACTCCACAGCCTGTGTTCATCACCACTGTGCCATTTATGCCACCCCTCATCATCTATGCTTGCCTGGCATGCTGAAAATGTCACAGTGGCCTTGCCCTGATGTTGCTGAAAATGCATGACCACCCTAGATCACATAGTAGCCTAGCAATTATGCTTTGCTATTGGGCCTTCATGCCAACCCTGAGCATACCACCTGGCACAGCATAAAACGCTATGGGCTTTATGAAGAAGCCGGCTGTTCGATTCAGGGGCTTGTACCCGGCTTCACCTTCGTAAGCATTCGGCTAAGCATCAACAGCAAGCATCTACTGACTCCCTGTCATTTGGTAGGCACGGCGCTAACCATATTCCCCCAGGTTCTAAGAACTTCTTGATTCAGTTTCAGGGAAACCTACTACAAATCTGAGCACCTCTATGCATCTGAAAAGAGATTGGGAATTTCTATTCAAAATCATTAAACGGATGTTTTCAGCAGTATGTGCTCTCCAGAGACACACAGGTCTCTACGTTGGACAGGTCTGCTAGTACCTTCAAAAAACAGACACGGTGATTCCAACTTTCAGGAGTTATTCAAGTAAATACCCTCTCTGGATCACTAGTGGTGCTGTGGAAAGTACTAGGCTGCTAGCTGTAAGGTTAGCAGTTCAATTCCATCAGCCACTCTGCAGGAGGAAGCAGAGGCTGCTCCTGTAAAGGCTGACAGCTTTGGAAACCCACAGGGGCCTGTTATACTCTGCCCCATAGGCGTGCTGTGAGTTGGCCGTGGGCTTCAGTGTTTAAGGTCCTGGCCCACTACAAGGTGTCCAGGCACAAGTCAATAAATATGGAGTAAGAAAGGGCTAATCATGAGTCTAGAGATAGCAAGTAGAATAGAGGTTTCGGGGGGAGGCTGGGTGAAGGGGAGGCAATGTCAAGATTATCTGGAAACTGTGGTAGCAATTGTACAATCCTGCTGGACGTGATTGAACTACGGAATGATTTTGTTGTGAGGGCTGAGAGAGCACCCGATAAAACGATTAAAAAAAGAAAGAAAGGAAAGGAGGGGCTACTCAGGGAGCCCTGGTGGCCGAGGGCAAGGTTGGAGATTGGACCCCATTAGCACCCTGTGAGGGACAGGGGAGACAGTCTGCTTCTGTGAAAGGGAGCCCCAGGGGCCGTGCCACTGTCTGCCAGGCTTGCTCTGCGCCAGAGCGGACTCTCAGCAGGTTGCGCTGGTTAGGAATCCGTGACACCCCAGGGCCGTTACCAGAGAAATCACAAGGACCGTCAGATTTATCTGCAACACCCATAGGTGTCACAAGTGATGCTCAGCTGCTGGGTTCAAGTCGTTCCTTTCTGAGCCTCTCTTATTTATTAGGTCCCAAAGCAGACGTTGGGAAAGTAGACAAACGTTTCAAGTCACTAATGCAAGATAGAAGTGGCCGACGCACCTCCCCTCTCTGAGAACGAGCCTCGGGACAGTACCAGTTTCCACGAGCTCGGGAGGAGAACGGATACCGACGGCTCTTTCTTCCCAACAGCCCCCCTCATTCAAGGGCTTTCCAACCACTCCTAAGGAATCTAATGGTCTCACCTAGGCCTTCCAGTTCTTGAACGACTTCTTTCCACACGGGCTCGATGTGGATGCAGCTGAAGCACCAGTCCGAGGTGATCTTGATGAGGTAGGGCTTCTTGAAGCTATCTGGCACCACTTCGTTCACGTAATGTGAAAAGTGCAATAAATACTTTTCGTCGATGGAGTCCCGCCGCTCAGAGTTGAAAGGGAAGTGGAAAAAGGACTCATCAAAATAAAAATTTTCATGGAAATGGCGGAAGCGATACTCTCGCTGCTGCTGCTTCTGGTAGCCCTGGCTCTCGCCAGCGTCCCCGTAGTGATCGTAATGCGACCTCTTTTCCTCATTGGAAAGGATCTGTAAGGAAGAAGGCAATGGTGAGAAAGGTCTAAGGAACAAGAAGACAAGGCCACCCAAGGGGTTCTCTGTAAGCAGCTCGGAGGGAAATGACGGGCTCACTGCCCATGATCTGTGAGCAGAACCAGGACGCTATGTGATGGAAAGCTGGGTGGACAGCACAGGACACACAGGAGCGACGGGAGCAGGAGCTACCGGGGTCCAGGCACTGTGCAAACACTGGCACTGCTGCCACTGCTGCTGCCTGGTCACAGCCAGAGCTGCGTCAGGCCCTTGCCGCCCTCCACACCACGCTCCATCAAGCAGCTGGCTGCTTTTCCTACTTCTCCTCCTGCTGCTGCCATGCCCTGGACCACTCTGCGGAGGCCCCTGGGGAGGAAGCCCCATCTTGGGCTGGGTCAGCATGCGCCACACTTAGATTGCTCGGGGGTCTGCACAGCTCCTGCCTGAGGCGAGCGTGGAGGCAAGGGTGGTGGGACGCCCACCCGCTGCTCCCCCAGGGTTGCGATGCTGCCGGCAACACATCAGAACGCTAGATTTCAGTATTCAGCTACGTCTGCCTGCGATGTTCCATTCTCTGATTGGAATTTCTGAATTCTATTAGAATCTCCAGGGGCCACTGACGTATATGCAGTCAGCTGGTGCTCAAATGGATAAGCAACACATACCTCTGTACGTGCAAACATCAGGACCTCACACATTCCCAGAAGGTCTTCCCTCAACAGAAACATAGAAGATAATTCAGAACTGAAATAAATTCTCTAGTCACTTAGATGCGTGCACTCTCTGTTGGCACAGAACCTTTCGGAGCCACGGAACACTGGTGGGTTTCCATCAGTAAAACCAGGAACTCGACACAACGCCGACTGCCGGCTTCGTCCCAGGAGCAGGAGCGCAGTCAGGCCTTGGAGCCAGTTCAAGGCAAAGGGCGGGAGGCTGTGAAAACCAACGCGGCCACAGCACTGAGCCTGGTGTGCAAGTGAACTTGGTTTTACTGAAGAAACAACCTGGGAGTCTATAATCTATGCAAGCCTCTGTTTGAGGGTGGCGTGCCCTTCCAATGTACCAAGCACCCTATTATTTCTTCCCAAAGGAAGCTCAGGGTCTCAGGAAGCCAGGACCTCGCTTTCACATTCTAGGACCACCTGCTGAAGCTGACAGCCTGGGAAACGGAGAATCCCAGGTATCTGTGAGGCTGCGCCAGGGACAGTGGTCTGTACATTTCTAAAGGGCAACAGAGATGTGTGCTCAGGGGAGCTCTGCCTTTCCAATGAAAGCTTTGGAAAAGGGGCCGTTCTGTCCACGGGCTGAAGCCTGGGCACTTGCTTCCACAGAACGAATGTGGCCAAATCCGTTCTCTGCCATCTTCTAGAAACTGGGTCAAGGCCTGGGGAAATGCCTTTTCTGCGGAGACCTCCTGAGACGGAGGCCCGTGGGTGCGTCAGCGTTTGGCACTGTACCTCGTAAGCCTTGCTAATTTGAATGAACTTGTCCTCAGCTCCAGGATCCTTATTTTTGTCAGGATGCCTGAAACACAAAAGGGGGACAGTAGATTTAGATTTAACTTTTCATTTCCAGCCAGTTAACATCCTGTGGGATTCCGAAGATTTCTCCCAAGTTGTCTCCCCCCCAGATATATGGCAAACCCAAGGCGCTGCTTGCTACACATGGTAAATGACTGGTCACTGGGAGGTCAGAGGTTATTCTCCTTAAGGGTATCTAGAGCAACCAGACTGTATAGTCTGACCCACCCAAGTAGGGCCCACTCCCTTCTGATATCATTCCCTTGAAGGGGTGCCCGAAGGCAAAGCCGGGACCACTCAAGGAGGACTAAGGTTAGACTACCTTACTGACTCTAGGGTCTGTCCATCTTGCCACACATGTACCCCTATTCCCTCCCTTTCCTGTTGTGTGTACACCTCTACACCACCCTCTTCCTACTGCTCGTATTGCCTATGTTACAACCCCTTCCTGGGATGTAGGTCGTTATCTGTAATCGGGAGACTTGTATGCCCCCCAAAGATATCTAAGCTTTGGTTAGAAATAAAACCTGATTCTTTCTCCTGCCTGCTTGTCTCCAACCACCATGTGTACCCCCAAGGGGAGCTGAGGTGAGCATGCTACCACAAAACGGGTCTGACTCCTGTGTTTTACTCTCTCTTCCACCTCTCCTCTTTCTCTATGACTTTACTTAATCTTTATATCTTAACCATACGACTGCACCTACCCAACCCATAGTTAGTTGTGGGGAGCAGGTTTACCCCACCAACATCCTTGTAGACACAGTTCATTACATCAAAGGCAGATGGGACACCGTTCTGCCTTTTAGGGCAGTTTCTTTGAAATAAATGGTAGAAGCAACCAGTTGTCTCACATGCCTGTACTAACTGATGCCTCAGAACAGGCTATGTCTCCCAAAGCAGTCCAGCCGGATGCATTTTTAAAGCTTCTCACAGAGGCAAGGTGGGGCAGGCCCAGTCTTTAAAGGCTACTGCACACTGCAGGGTGGCTGAGGCTCAAGTCCCTTCATTGTAAGCAGCACCACGCGATCCTAGGTGGCAGCATTTCACCCCAAGGAGAGGAGGCGAGAGCCAAGAAGGCATTTCTTTGGACAACTTTGGAAGGCAGAAGAACCAGCTGGTAGGCGGCTCCAAGAATTTACTTAGTAACAGCGAGGTTCCAAAGGGCATCTTGCTACTGACTTTCTTTTTTTTTTGTTTTTGTTTTGGGCATCACTTCCCTCAGGTGGTGGGAGTAGGAGGCCCAGCCTTTGCTCCGTGGAGCTGGAATCGAACCTCCGTCCCAGTGGGCTGCAGTCTCGCACACAACCACTACGCCACCGGGGCTCAGCCATGCCACCAGGGCTCAGGTGCTACTGACTTTCAAATGAGAACATCTTGATTTTCAATATTACTACCCTGGTCATTCCATTCTGCCCAGGATTGGCCTTTTCACAAATAAATGGTTATCAGAATCAAGGCCCCAAGTTTTAAGAGGAGAGAGAAGGCTACAGTTTACGCAAATTACTTCAGCTAATATTAGACTGCATCAAATCTTCAACAGTTGCCACTATATCGTCAACATTTGGTATTATACTCAGCGGGCAATTAGCTGAACCCATCTTGCTGTCATATATTCTGTCATCTTCCTGTGTTCATACCAACGGGGACTTCAGGGGCTTTAAAGCTCTGGGATGTAGGGCCAGGACTTTACTTCCTCGGGGCCTCCCTTCAGATCTAGATCTGCGTTTCGTGTGGATTGATTCGGCACTGCTCATTTCTAAGGACGGCCTGTAGATGATAGCACTTCTTCTTTTTTTTTTTTGGGGGGGGGGCATCACTGCTCTCGGTGGTGGGAGTAGGAGGCCCAGCCCCACTGCTGGAATTGAACCTCCGTCCCAGTGGGCCGCAGTCCCGCGCACAACCACTACGCCACCGGGGCTCAGCATGTATTTTTTCATGTTCATTTTGAGGACATTTGTTTTAGCAAAGGCTCAAGAAACAGTCCCCTAGAAGCAAATGACTACTGAAAACAGCATCAAATACACTGGCCCCTTGCCCCCACAAACAAACAAACAACCCCCTATAATTTGACCAATGCTGTCTAGCAGACACATGTTGAATGAATTGGGCTGCTCTAGAAATACCCTTTGCGAGGTTGAATTTAAACATCATTCTTCTCTTAACCTGACCCTTTAGTGCTGTTAGGAAGACGGGGGGAGGCAAACAACTCAGCTGGGCGTAATGGAAACGGTGTGACTCGAGGCAACAACATGCTTTAGGATGACAAAAAAAAATAAAGTCAAAGTGTTGTGTGGCAGTTACATAATCTCCTGTCAACTTGATGAGGAGGTGGAGTCTAGCCTGTCAATCAGGCTACAGCCAGCGAAGCCTCTGTGTGGGCATGGCCTTCTTCTGAGACACCTGGGAACTCCGGTCTTCCCGGGAGGTGGGATACTGTTGACAAGGCAGATGGAGCTCTGCTGACAGAGCCAGAGCCCTGGAGCCAGAGGAGCCACCTAGACACCCACGCCAGCACTGAGATGCTTCCACCACCACCGGATCCACCAGACTTTCCACCCACTAGAATAGGCCACTATAACCTGCCGACATTCGTTTCGATGTCACTGCACATGTTGTATGAATCTGAAGAGGAATTTAGACTAGTACCTGTCATATAGGCTAATATCGGACTTATGGACTTGGTCTGGACCAGCTGGGATGTTTTTTCAATATACAACTGCTCTTATATATAAAGCTTGAATACACATGAGTAGCTATGAATTTGTTGGTCTAGTCAACCCAGAATAAGGCAGTTTTCAATATGCAAACTAAGGTTAAAGACTGAAAAAGATAAAATCATGCAATTGAACAAAGGAAGATTTAACAGACAGAATTTTACTGAAGAAGGGTGGGAAGGGAGCTTTAAAGGTCAGGGAACCAAAGACCAAGCCCTGAAGGCAGCTGGGTGAGAAACCACAGATCATGAAATAAAGGAAGCAGGGCCCCCCAAAGCAGGAGGAAACCACCAGACAGTTTTAGCTTATAAAGCCTGAGCTGCAGGAGGACACACCATTGAAGACATTTAGAAAAGGATTAAATTTAATCCTAAGAAAGTACAGTGTGCTGCTGGTCAGTGCATCTGAAATTATTTCATGAACAGCGAAAAGCATCTTTTCCATGTCAAAGGGAAGAAAATACTGGGCGTGGTATCTGCTGGCTATCCAGTTCATGCTAAAGGAAAACCAAATGGAGGCAGAAAAAGGAACCCAGTCAAGAACTAGATAAAGCCATTTACTGGTCAGTTGACTGAACCAGGTTATACCCATCTGGTCCAGATTTGATAGTGCCTTCTACCCTCCACCTCAGGGTGGAAGTAATTATTTTGCAAATGCACCTACTATAAAATGTAATCATCCATAGAGAAACATGCCTTTCCTGAAGGCAAAAAGGGCTTCAAAGGGTTTAACTAAGCAAGGAGAAAGTTCTGGGGCAACAATATGAAGCAGTGAAAGCATAACTAGTTATAGACCCAGGTGAAAAATTAATTCATCTCTTCTTGCTGAAGCTCATTCTAAAAACGCAAACTCTGGGACACACTAGGAGTTGCATAATCATAAATAAGTGAGAGTTTAAGGAAGTCAGTTATAGAACAATGCCACCACCAAAATGTAGACAAGTAACCACTCCATGGAAATACGAGGGTCAAGTAAGATTTCAACACTCCTGGGATGGCACTATTCTCCTACTATTCAGACTCTAATTACATAAGGAAGAGAAGCATCTGACTCAGCTAACCTCATAGCAAGCCTCCTTTTCAGCTCTGGAAGACAGAAAAACCCAAACTGCTCACTGTAATACACTCTGCATACACGAAGTTATCATTTTTGCCCTTAAAATGTCACTGAAGGCTGCACCTTGTCCCTCCTCAAACTGTGGCTCCGTATCAACCAACCACAGGCTTAAATATGTCTACCTGAAACAGTAACAGGGAAGCACGTGAGACAGTGCAGAAAGCAACGCTGAGTTCCAGCGTCCTTGGAAGACGTCAAGCAGAATCAAGAGGCTGTTTCTAGCATCCAATTCTGGATTCCTAATATGAAAACAGTCTAAAAGATTTACTTAGCCCAAACATTGCTTCAAACTACATTTTGCCTCGAGCCTTGATCACAACCAGTCTGACAGATTCATCTTCCCACTGATGAGTAACGGTGCCAGCCAGAGCCACGCACAGCCTGCAGTGTCATTTGCTTGTGGCAGCTTTGCGCCTCTATGGCTTCCTGCTTTCTATCTCGAGCAACTCCTTTCCAGCCAAATGCTAATCGGCTCTCCCCTATTTCTGGTGGGCAGGGGAGTGTACAAACAACCAAGCAATGAACTCAATGAACTACCTGTTGGTGCGGGTCAAACTCTGGAACCCACGCATAAATACATACTTAATCATTCTGAGCCTCGATTTCTGCCCCTGAAGAACAGGGACAGTACTGCCCTTCCTCCCAGGGTAGCTGAAGGGTTGGAATGAAACAGAAGGCACAGAACCTGGAGTCTAGCATGTAGTCCATGCTCAGTGGTGATAGTTCCCCTTCTGGACCTTCCACATTGGCTCTGGTGAGGTCACCCTGCTTGTGTCCTATTCCTTCCACAGAGCTCTGTCAGCAGCAGAATTCCACACTTCTGCTTCTGTGCCATGGCTCAACCACTGATAGAAGAAATTGATCACATTTGTCCAAAATACGTTTCAGATTTATCGTGACCTTGATAATTTATGATTTTTTTTCCCCTCCACAAAGTCTTGGCTTAAAGTAATGGTTCCGAATGGTCTTTAAAAATCAGGGAAGGGCAACACGCTCTTATTCCAAAAAGCTTAAAAAATGAACAACTTTGAGCATCGGATTAGATCGTGTTCCCTTTAGTAATCGATCTACTTGGAGTTAGGTCAGGAGTAACCTCTCCTGGGAAGGGCGCTTTATCCTTGCTGACCAGTGGGTTCTTTTTCTGCTCTAAAGGTCCCATTCTGCTCTCACATTAACAATGCAAGCACTGTCTAAGGCAATTAGTAAATCCAAAGAGCGATAAGCAGGAGCTTCACACACCATCTAGGCTTGATCTTATCACTCAACATGAGAACGTACCATGCAAGTCCATTTTCCCACATCAAACATTTCAGACACATGTTTGTATGGACGTGTGTATGTGTGTGAACATAACAGAAAGAGACACGTAAAGCTTATTGTAACTTAGGGCTTCGCCCCCCTGCTAAAACTGCTTAGCTTATATTGAGCTGCTTTTTCTTGGTTTCACCTACCATTCCCGGGCGAGCTTCTTATAAGCCTTTTTAATATCAGCCTGACTGGCGGTCCGGCTGACCCCCAGGACTCTGTATGGGTCAAAATCCAACGCAGACAGAATTTGCAGGAGGAGAACCAGAACTATCAAGAATTGCCAGGAAATGCCCAACTTTTTCACTTCCATCTCTCTTCCTTTCCAGAGCTGAAATGAGTGGAGAAGGAGCAAGTTTCAGTGGCAGACAGCTGGGCGGGCTTTTTTTGTTTGTTTGTTTAAGGATAAAGACATAAGCTAAATGGATGAAACACAAAACAAAAGGTATGTTTCAGGTCAAGTATCAAGCAGTTGGACCCTCTCTTAAATCAACAGTCTCTACTATTTTTTGAATATCCCACATAAGATGAAAAGGTGAGCAGTAAGAAGAATAGCAACACTTCAGAATCTTTGGGAAAGTCTTAGAAATGACTTAAAAAATGAATGAGATGAAGAAATAATAAACAAACAAAAGTGGGGAAATATACAAAGAAAACGACTGGCTGGTCCGAGAGTAGTGGGGGGTTACCCGAACTTATTATTGTTAGTGTCACCAAAGTTGGTATACAAACCCTACACTGCTGAATTTGGCTTAATAAAAATAAAAATTAAAAAAAGAAAGCGACTACTTAAAAAGTGATGCTGTTTATTCTGACAGTATTAGTGCCAACTTTCTTTAAGCACATGTCACTTAAACAGGTGCTAAATGAATTCACTATACAATGTCTCCTCCCCACCCCCCAAGGGCCATCAGCTAGTTATCCTCATCTTTCATACATAGATTTTAGAGGGTCAACTCTCCGTGACACCTTCCTCACAGGGGACCAAGCTGCCACAACAGCTGATTTTGACAAGTGGACGTCGAATGGTGCCCGGGAGTGCTCATAAAAGGGATTCATTCTGATGGCCAATGCCTAGGGCTGCAGGCATGTTATATAGAATCCTCAAAACCAGTTTCTTGCAAAGGCAACCCTCGATCTTAAGTGTCTGGGGATCAGGAACGAGCTACGCATCTCAACCCTATAGGGCAGGTGGAACCGGCTCGGGGGGTTTCCGAGGCTGTGGACCTTGATGGGAGAATGCCCGTTCTTTCTCCTTCAGAGGGGTTGGTGGTTTTGAACTGCTGACCTAGCAGTTAGCAGCCCCAAAGGTAATCACTGGTGGTTAAGCACATAGGCTTGGGAATACGACTAGGCCTGGAATCCAGACTCAACCCCTTTAGGACCTGGGGCAAGTTATTTAAAAGTTGCTCAGCCTAACTATTAAGGGCTATCATCGGGCTTAAATGTATGTGAAGATTTCATTTACTGAGCACAGACTCCACAGTAAGTGACACTCAGTCTTCGCTGCTTTATACGACGGTGTCCACTTCCTCCGCGGAGAGGGCCCAAGAGCTAGGGGTGGGGTGTGCAGCGCGCAGGCTGGCAGCCTCGAGTTCCCCGGGAAAGGAAGCCACCTGCCAACAGGTGGGCTGCCAGCCCTCTGGGGAGCATCCTGGAGGCCGTCGCTCCCCGGGCTCGCTCCGGCTCCGGGCTCTGCGCCTCGAGCGTCCGCTGGGGGTCGCAGCCTTTCAGGAAACGGCCCCCTCCCCGCCACCTCTCGAGAACCCTGGGCCCGGCCCTGTCGGTTCCTGGTTCCCCCAGGGCCCAGCGGAGATCCCGGGCGAGCAGGAACCATCGGGCCGGCCCGTCTCCGCCGCGTCCGCGAGTCACGCTGGGAAGGAGTTACCGGGAAAGGGCACCGGCCTAACCGGCTGCAGCCTCCGTGCTCCCGTCAGTCGGCCCGGCCGGGAGGGTCCAGTCCACAACAGGGCTCGTTCGGGCCTGGGGAGGGGAAGGAGGAAGAGGAGGAGGGGGAGGAGGAGGTGGAGGAGGAGGAGGAGACAAGCTGGAGCGCAAGCACGTGACCCTTAAAGGCCCAGCGCACAGATGCCGCAGACTCGGCAGAGCTGGAACTTCGAGTTTGCGAAAATTTTGACCCTTGTCGTTCGCCGTCTGCGCGTGGACTTGGCGCGGTTGCTATAGGGACGATATGCGTTCTTTGGCTGGCTCCAAAGGGATGGTCGTCACCAAAGAGGTCAAAACGTGCCTCCTAGCAAGGCCCAGTTGCGATGCATGATGGGACGCCGGCGAGACCTCCTCGGTACTGGGAGGCGTTTCCACCCTTACCCGGAGGCGGCCCTCCTTTGGCAACAGTTGCTAGCGTTGGGAAGCGGTTTCTGGTCCCTGTTCTCTTTAACCCTATTCATAGACTCCTAAAGCGTCAGAGTTGGAAGAGACCTTGGGGATTCTTGGTAGGCCAACTCCTCCTGGTACTGATGGGGAGACCGAGGCAGGAATGTGCCCAAGGTCACACACGGGGCCATTCAGTGGAGGAGCAGAATCTAGAATGTGCCAAGCTTTGCTAAAAGCTGGAAAGGGTGTGTGTGTGTGTGTGTGTGTGTGTGACACACACAGAGAGAGAGAGAGAGAGAGAGAGAGAGAGAGAGAGAAAGGGGAGGGGGTAACAGGTGAATGAGGCAAACTCTTTGAGCCAGTGCGATAGGACTCTAGGGGATACAGATCCCCCAGCCCGTTTTTCTTCTTCTTTGTTCTTGTCACCATCTTGAACATGCTATATCTTTTAAACACACTCTGTCGCTATTTATTAATATTGCTCTCTTCCTCCGCCGGAGTCAAGCCTGGTGGTGTAGTAGTTACATGCTGGGCTGTGATCTTCATGGCTGGCAGTTCAGAACCACCAGCAGATCTGGAGAAAGACTGGGCTTTCTAGTCCCATAAGCAGTTAGAGTCTCTGAAACCCATAGGGGTCCCATTGACTCTGTGGCAGTGAGCTTGGGTTTTAGTTTTTAGCTCCATTGGGTTGAAAGTTTTTTGTTTTCTTCACATCCACATCGCTGTCTGCACAAATCTCATCACACGCAATTGCTGCTAGTTTTCACTGGGTTGGTTCTGACTCATAACAGATTAAAACACCCCTGCTCCTGCACATTCTCCACAAAATTGTTGTACTTGCAGCCTGACACCAGGTCAAAATATTTATTTGTTGAATAAATGGGTGAACGGGGTGAGGCTGAATTTTGCTGCCGATGAAATTACGTTAAAAGAGGGACTCCTGGTTGAGGTTTGGGTTTGAACCCCACCCGCTTCTGCCACTTGCTACTGATCTTGACTGGCGCCTTCACTTCCGTAAGCCTGGTGTACACATCTGTAACATGGGGGGAAATACTTCACAGCAGGATCGAAGTGAGGGACAATTGACAGGGTGCATGTACAGTTGCTGAAGAATTTGGCATCAGGATTGTAGGAAGGCTTATTATAATCTGCACTGTGTAGAGGACACAGTCTTGCTTACTGAAAGCGAGGAGGGCTTGAAGCACTTGCTGATGAAGATAAGGATGGGACCCTTCAGGATGGATGACGACTCAATGCAGAAAAGACCCACATCTCCACAACTGGATCAAAAGGAAACGTCATGATAAATGGAGAAAAGATTGAAGTTGTTGGGCTGAGCCCCGGTGGCGTAAGTGGTTGAGTGCGGAACTGCAGCCCGCAGGCTTGGCGGTTCAAATCCAGCGGCGACTGGGTAGCGCCCACGACCACCAGAGGCAGTGATGCCCACAAAAACGAAAAAAAAAAAAAAAAGATTGAAGTTGTTAAGGATTTTGTCTTGCTTGGATCCACAATCAATGCTCACAGAAGCAGCAGTCGAGATACCAAATGACACGCTGCATTGGTAAATCTGCCGCACAAGATCGCTTTAGAGTATCGAAGAGCAAAGAAGCTATTTTGAGGACCAAGCTGTGCCAGACGCAAACCAAGGTATTTTTGATTACATGGATGGTGTTTTCATGTACGTGAAAGTTGGATAAGGGAGACTGAAGAATTGATGCATTTGAATTGTGCAGGCAAAAAATATTCAAAGTACCATGATCTGCTAAAAGGACAAACCCGTCTGCTTTGGAAGAATTACAGCCAGAGTCCTCCTTAGAAGCAAGGATGGTGAATCTTCATCTTACAGACTTTGCACTTGATCTTAGCCCAAAGGCTGAGAAATGATATCTTACCTATTCTGGACATGTTGTCAGGAGAGACCAATCCCTGGAGAACATCATACTTGGTAAAGTGGAGGGGCAGCAAAAAAACCCCAAAACATTAAAAACGGGAAGACACTCGACAGGATGGATTGACACAGGAGTTGCAACAATGTGTCCAAGCATAGAAACACTTGTGAGGATGGTACAGGAAGCTTTGTTCTCGTGGGCATGGGTTTGCTATGGGTCAGAACCGACTCGATGACACCTAACGACGACAGTGAGGTTGCCAGCCCCGTAGCTGGGGCCTAGCAAATGCTCAAGAAATGGAAGCAACTGGGTTTGAAAAGTGGGAACAAGTCATGCATACTTAGTAGGTTATTTAACCACAGGGGCAGCTGTGTCAAAACCACTAGCTGAGTTGCTCGGCAAGAGGTTTTCTGTTCTCCTAAAGAGTTACAGTCTCAGAAACCCACAGGGGCATGTGTACTTTCTCCTGTGGGTCACCGTGTTAGGTTGACTTGAGAAACAAATCCAGAGACACTCGTAGGTGTGTAAGAAAGAGCTTTATAGCAAAGAGTAATTGTATATTAAGAAATCATCCCAGTCCCGTCTAATTCAAGTCCATGTCTGATATTAGCCCATATATCTGATAACCAGTCCATACATTCTCTTCAGACTCACACAACACGTGCAATGACACCGAAGGCAAGAAGATAGCAGAGCAGTGGGTGGAAGCTTTGTGGATCCAGTGGAGGTGGTGGCGTGGGCATCTCAGTGTTGGCGTGGGCCTCCAGCTCCAGGGCTCTGGCTCCTTCAGCATGGCTCCTTGTGACTTTTCAACAGGAATGGGTGGCAGAGAGGGTAGGTCTGGCCTCCAGTGAAATATTGATCTCCTTAGTGTCTCTAAATGAGGTCATTAAACTGCGACCTGATTGACAGGCTAAACTCCACTCCTTCACTCAATAGTTTCAAATTGACACCAGATTATGTTAACTGCCACAGTCACTAAGAGTCGGAATCAACTCAATGACAGTACGTTTTCTTGGTGTTTTTTTTTGCGGGTTGGAGGGAGGAAAGTGTTGGGTGATCTAAAGTGACCAGATTTTAAGCGAGACACCATTGACGGCAGGGGATGGGGGGGGGGTAATGGTTAAAAGTTTGGTCTCAAGCAGCAAAAATTTTCACAGATGCAAAAATAGTATTGTAATATATTTATTTTAATTTTAAAACGCCACAGGACGCGGGACAAGTTGCTAAAAAGCCGGATGTCTGGTCACCTTAGACGGCATGCATGTCTGAACCAGTGAACGAAGGCCAGATCTGAGCACTGAGTAGTGGGGGGGCTCTGGCTTCAGGAGAATGCTGAGGAGGGGCTCCCCGTATGTCCTTCTAATAAATGACGCGAGCCAGGAGTACCTGTCATGGTGGAGTCGTTGTGAACCCGGCATGGGCTCCTGAGAAGCAGTGTGCATCCGGCCTGGGCGAGCTGGGCTGGGGGGCCCTAGAGAGGAGGGGCAGTGAGGCGGCGGGTCCTAGGGAAGGTCTGTGCTGGAGGGAAAGGGGCGGATCCCCGAGGCGGGGCGGTACTCACGGGCAGAGGGCGGTGCCAGGGGCGGGGCGGTACTCATGGGCAGGGGGCGGTGACAGGGGCGGGGCCTGGAGTGGGGCGGGGCCTTAGGACTGAGCGGGCTCGGAGGATGGGGCAGGGACAGCGCCGGGGCGGAGCAGTGGCGGGTCCTGGGGGCAACTAGACGGTGGCTGTTGGAGGCGAGGTCGCGGTAGGGTGGAGACGGTGGCTCCGCACTGTTCTCGGGGACGGGGCACGGTGGAGGGCGGGTCCTGAGGCGGGCCGGCGTGCGGAGGCCGGGCCCGGAAGCTGCAAAGGCACTGGGCGTCGCTGCCGTTTGCCCGCCATGGACGAAGCGGATCGGCTGCTGCTTCGGCGGTTCAGGCTGCAGCTGGTCCAAGAGCTGCTGGTGACCGAGCTCTGGGACGCGCTGCTCAGCCGCGGGCTCTTCACGCCCGACATGATCGAGGACATCAAGGTGCGTGGCGCCCCACCTGCTCTGCTCTCACCATCCCCTCCCCCGCGTTCCCCTCGGTCCTCACGCTTCCAAAGCACTCAGTGGTCGAGCTGGGGTGCTGGTGGTGGTGGTGGTGGAGGTGTGTGGCCGGGGCCGAGACCCACGCGCCCAAACTCCTCTCCTCCCAGGCCTCCCAGGACCGACCCTTCCGCAGATGTGTGGGAACCCATTTTCCTTAACGCCCTGGAACCTACTAGAACCGAACCACCTTCTTGAATGTTTGCTAAAGCTTTTCTTGCCTGGCCCTTCTGTGTTCTCTGTCTAGCTGCTATGGTAGTTGTCCTTCTGGTCAGAAAGGAGGGTCGTCAGGGCACCCACTTGGTCATCGGGATGCCAAGGTGCCCAAGGCAGTGTGCCCTTGGACAAATCACTTAAACTCTTTTGATCATCCATTTACTTGGCTGTGAGATGGGGGCAACAGTAGTAGTGCGGCCATTACAGATGTTAGGTCCGCCCCTTCCCATCCTCCGTGATCCCGTGCACACCAGAAAGAGACATTGCAGGCCCTGGGCCATCCACACAATTGTTCTTATGTCTGAGCTCATAGTAGCCACAACCCGTCTTGTTGGGGGGGGGGGGGTTCTCTTTTCTTACTGTCCTTCCACTTTACCAGGCCTGGTGTCCCTTTCCTGGGACTGGTCACTCCTGATAACATGTCCAAAGTATGTGAAACAGTCTCCTCATCCTTACTTCTAAGGAGCATTCTGGCTGTACTTCTTCCAAGTCAGATTTGCTGGTTCTTGGGACACATTCCATGGTGCTTTCAAAATGCTTGGCCAGCACCGTAATCCAAATGCATTAATTCTTCTTCAGCCTTCGTTATTCAGTATCCAACTTTCACATGCATATGGGAATATTGAAAAAATCATGGTTAAGTGCACCTTAGTTCTTTTTTTTCCCCCCACATCACTGCCCTGGTGGGAGTAGGAAACCCAGCCTTGCTCCTGGAGAGCTGCTGTTGGATTTGAACCGTCAACCCTGTGGGCCGAGGTCCCACACACAACCACTGCGCCGCCAGGGTTCAGCTCTTAGTTCTTTTTTTAATAGTTACTTTTCATTGTCGTCTTAATTTAAAAAATCATTTTATCAGGGCTGAGCCCCGGTGGCGTAAGTGGTTGAGTGCAGAACTGCAGCCTGTGAGCTTGGCGGTTCAAATCTAGCGGTGGCTGGGTAGCGCCCACGATCACCAGAGGCAGTGATGCCCACCAAAAAAAAAAAAATCATTTTATCGGGGGCTCATATAGCTCTTATCATGCACCTTAGTTCTTAAAGTAACATCTTTGCTTTTCAACACTTTTCATGAGGTCTTGGACAGCAGATTTACCCAGGGCAACTCATCTTTTGATATCTTAATGGCTGCTTCCACGTGGAGCCAAGCAAGACACCTTCAACCCTTTCTCTGTTTATCATGATGTTATCACAACCTATTGGTGCAGTGGTGAGAATAGAAGACATGACACATTTGGAGCACCCCCC
>PVJH01030941.1:0-24174 GCA_004026705.1 Nesogale talazaci
CCTGTCTTAGGTTGTCAGGACGCACACTCAGTCCTTACCTGTCATCGTTCAATGGCCTTCTAATGTCACCATGGCCTGTCTTAGGTTGGTAAAGAGTGCTCCTGATCTTACCCATCATTGGCTGTCAAGTTCAGCTCACGGAGGCAGAGGGTCTTATCACATACTAGTCGTGTGTGTGCCACTCTGTTCAAGATCGCTCATCTCCAAGCGAGAGTAATGAACTTGCAGGGGCCTTGCTTGAATGGTCTCAGTCTGTTACTTAATAAATGCCATGAGGTTGTTGAATAATACTGGCCGTAATGAAAGCAAAAGCAATAAACTAACGAGGGGGCCCCACGTGGCAAGAGGTAAGGCAACAGTCCATTTTATTTCTATTTAAGCCCTTAGTATTAGATCCTCATTTCCCCCTCACTTCCTGATCCCCCCTCACTCATGAGCCCTTGAGAAATTATTATTATTTTGTCATATTGCACACTATTCCGTGTCTCCCTTCAACCACGTCCCTATTGTCAGCACCCCGGGGAGGGGGCAGATGTTGTATGTATCCTTACAATCAGTTCGCCCTTTTGACTCCAGGTTGCCTCCAACCTCTCAAAACCACCGCCCTCACCACTGGTCCTGGATTCCCCGTGATTCCTGTTCCAGTCTGTGCCAGTGCACATCCACTGGTCTAGCCAGATAAATAAGGTAGAATTGGGATCATAATAGTTAGGGGGAGGAAGCATTTAAGAGCTAGAAGAAAGTTGGACATTTCATCATTGCTGCACTGTACCCCAATTAGTTTGTCTCCTCCCCATGAACCTTCTGTAAAGGGATATCACTTGACCTACAGATGGACTTTGGGTTCCCAAAGTGTACGCCCCCTCATTTATAATTTTTAGTTCTTTGATGCCTGAAACCTGATCTCTTTGACATCTTGTGGTCACGCAGGCTGGTGTGCTCCTTCCATGTGGGTTTTGTTGTTTCTGAGCTAGATGGTCTCTTATTCATCTTCAAGCCTTTAAGATTCCAGATGCTGTATCTCCCCTCAGTTGGCTACCATATGTAGCCTTGGATTTGGTCTGTCCCCTGCCATACTACCTGAGTCTACCCCCAGGAATGTCTGTTTACAGTAGATTTTCTTCTGAGCCCCTTTTGCATGTTTTTTTAAGCTTACCTCAGCGGACTCATGCAGTACTTGTCCTTTTGTGCTTGGCTTACTTCACTTAGTATAATTTCCTTCAGTTTTTTCCATGCAGCAATATGCTTCATATGTTCATCATTGCTTATCAGCAATGCATCGTACTCCATCATATGTATATACCACAGCTTTTTAATCCATTCATCAATTGATGGAAATTTGGGTTGTTTCCAACTCCTTGCAATTGTGAACTGTGCCACAGTGAACATTGTGGTATGGATGCTGGCTATGGTTTGTTTCTTGCCTCTTCTGGGTGTGTAAGCCCAGTAGGGGGGTTGCTGGTCATATGGTAGCTCAATTTCCATCTGTTTTAGATATTACCAAATCGATTTCCATTGTGACTGTACATACCTGCAGGTCCACCAGCAGTGGATGAGGATTCCTATCTCCACAGCCCCTCCAACACTTCCTGTATTCTGATTTTTTGAATTGGGCTATCCTTGAAGGGTGTTAGGTGGTATCTCATTGTTGTTTTGATTTGCGTTTCTCTTATGGCTAATGATCGGGAACATTTTCTCATATGTCTGTTGGCCATTCGGATTTCTGCTTCTGTGAAGATTTTAGCAATAAGGCCTTTTCTTGATGTGTCATTGTTAAAGATGTTTTCCTAGTCTATGGACCCTCTTAGTACTCTTTCAACATACACAGGTATTTTATCTTTAGTATATCTCACTTGTTAATTTGTGCCTCCTCTGTGTTTGTGTCCTTCCCTATTTCTGATAGCCAGTGTATTCCCTGTGGCAAAGTTTTCAGGTTGGTCCTAATTCTCTCATTGATGGCCCTAGTAGTTTGGAGTTTTATCTCAAGGTCTGTGATCCACCGTAAGTTTATTCTTGCACATGGAGTAAGATAAGGGTCTTGCTTCATTTATCTAAAATCAGGTAGAGCAAGCCCTCCCATTTTGTCCTTCTGGAGGAGATCTCTGCTAATTCTGGGCTTCTTCCCTCCAAATAAAGTTGGTAATCAGTTTTCCATGTCTTTGAAGAAAGACAAAGGTAATTGAATCAGAATTGCATCAAACTTACATTATACCTTGGGTAGAACTGGCATCTTTACTACATTGAGTCTTCTGATCCACAAGCATGGAATATTCTTCCATTTGTTGAGATCACTCTTGCTTTCTTGTAATAGTGTTCTGTAATTTTCCTCATACAGACCTTTTTTTCTTTTAGTTAGGTACATCCCTAAATATTTCAATTTGTGCTTGGCTATTGTGAAGGGTACCCCTTTTTTTTAATCTCCTCTTCTATGGTCTTATCTGATGTGGATAGCAGTTCAATCGACTTCTGGTGGTTGATCTTGTATCCTGGCACTCTGCCATACTCCTCAATTGCTTCCAGTACTCTTCTTGTGGAACTTTTGCGATTTTCCATATATAAAATCATATCATCTGCAAATAACAACAGTTTCACCTCTTCCTTTCCCAGGCGGATACCTTTCATGTTTTTCCTTTGCTTTATGCTGTCAGCTAAAACCTCCAGTATGATATTAAGTAGAGTGGGGACAAGGGACATCCTTGTCTGATCCCCTTTCTCAGTGTTATGTTCATCTTTTCTCCATTGACTGCCACATTGCCTGTTGGTTTTTCATATATAGCTTGTATTGTCTTCAGGAATTTTCCTTCTATTCATATCTTCTCGAGTGTCTTAAACAGGAATTGATGTTGGATGTTGTTGAATGCTTTTTCCACAGTGATTGATATTATCATGTGGTTCTTATAGTTTTTCATGTCACTGTGGCAAATCATGCTAATCATAGGTTGAACCACCCCTGCATCCCAAGTATGAATCCCACTTGGTCATGGTGAATTATTTGTTTTATATAATTTTGTATTCTATTGGCCAGTATTTTGTTTAGAATTTTTGCATCAATGTTCATTAGGGATATTGATTTATAGTTCTCTATTCTTGTAGGATCCTTGCCCGGTTTCAGTATCAGTGTTACTCTTAGCTTCATAAAAGGAGTTCAGGAGTTTGCCATCTTTTTCTATGTTTTGGAAGAATTTGTGTAGGATTGGTGTCACTTCTTCCCTGAATGCTTGGTAGAATTCTCATGTGTATCCATCTGGTCCAAGGGATTTTTTTGTTGGCAATCCCTTGATAACTTTGTCTATTTCTTCTATTGCTAGGGGGGTCTGTTGAGATTCTTGACGTCCACCGGGGATAGTCTAGGGAGGGGTTGCTTTTCCAAGAATTTGTCCATGTCTTCCAAGTTGTTGAATTCATTGGAGAGTACAGACCTTTGTAGTACTGTGCAATTATCCTTTTGATTTCATTAGGGTCATTTGTAATGTCCCCTCTTTCATCCCTCATTCTTACTATTGAAATTTGTTTCCTCCTTTCTTTGGTTAAGCTTACCAGCAGTTTGTTGATTCTGTTTACCCTTTTCAAAGAACCAGCTTTTAGTAGTATTAATTTTTCCATTGTTTTTTATTTTCCCTCTCCAGAATCTCTGTCTTGATTTTTATTATTCTTTTTCTTTTGCTATTAATAGGATTTTCCAGCTGACTCTGATCTAGTTGTAAATTTTGTGCCAAAATTTCAACTATGAGACTCTTCCTTTTTAAGGTGTTCCTGTATTTCTATGAAACGTCCTCTGATAACTGCCTTTGCTGTGTCCCATAAGTTTTTGTGTGTCATGTTTTCATTCTCATTGGCTTTTAGAAATTTCCTAATTTCATCTCTGATCTGGGGTAGTACTCAAGCCCTTTGCAATAGAGATTTATTCATCTTCTAATTATTTGCCCTAGTTTTCTTCATCCTCCTTTAGTTGTTTTTCAGCCTTATGCCACAGTGATCAGAGAGATCTGTATGATACCAATGTGCTTAAATTTATGTAGATTCACCTTATGCCCCAGCATGTGGTCTATCTTCAAAGATGTGCCATGTAGGCTTGAAAAGAATGTGATTTTTTAAAATTTGGATGAAAAGCTCTGTAGATATTTATCAAGTCAAATTGTAGTGTTTAGATCTCTAGCTTCCTTGTTGAGTTTCTTTCCCTGTCATCTATTTTTCTCAGAGAGTGGTATATTGAAGTCACCCACTATAATGTTGAAGCTGTGATTTCTTTTTCAGCTTTTGAAGTGTTTGACATAATCAGTGGATCTCTCACTCAGGGAATATTTGTTTAAAATGCTTATTGATTCTTTGCCTACTATTCCCTCGAGCATTACATAATGTCCCTCCTTATCTCTTTCTATGGTTTGCCTTTGAGAACAAATTTATCTGAGGTTAGGATTGCTGTGCCTGCTTTTTTTGAATTGCTGTTTGCTTTGTATACCCTTCTTCAGCTTTTGATTCTCAATTTGTGTCTGGATTCTTGAGATGTGTCTCCTGTAGGCAGCAGATTGATGGCTAGTGTTTTCTAAACCAGTCTACTAGTCTCAGTCTTTTGATGCCTGAATTCTATCCATTGATACTTAGGGTTACTATCTCCAACTGTGGAATAGTGATGTCACCTTTTGTGTTGGGTGTTTTCCTACCTTCCTTTCTTTTCAGTGTGTGTGCATGTGTGTGTGTGAGGGTTGATCATTCTTGAATTCTTTTCACCCTTGGACCATTCCTATTTTCAGGGCTGTTTTCTCTTTTTTACCCTCTGGATGAGGTTGTTCTATGTAGCGGTCTCTTATTTATCATGGTGAATGCTGTTCTTCTGCCCATACTGGGCCAGCAAGGATATTTTGTAGGGCTGGGATTCTTCTAGCGTATTCTTTGAGTTTTTCCTTCCCTGGGAAAACTCTTAATTCTCCATCTATCTTGATCAATAATTTTGCTAGGTATTCTTGTGTTTGTGTTATTTTCCTTCAATTTTTGGAGCATATTACTCCACTCTCTCCTCTTCTCATAGTGTCTGCTGGCAGGTCTTCGCACATTCTTATTTGGAAACCTGTATATGTGACTGCTTGTTTTTCTCTAGCTGTTTTCATGATTTCCTCAAAGTTTAACTATTAGGTGTCTTAGTAACTTCTTCTTGGGATTCAGTCTAGCTGGTGTTCTTTCACCTCCTGATGGTTTCCTGGTTTTTATTCATCAAGCTCAGGAGTTTTCCTCCATGAATTCTCTTACTGCTGTTGCAAATGACTTCTTTGTTGTGTCTTCCTCTGGTAATCCAATTATTCTGATGTTGTTACTCTTCATAGCAGCAGACATAGGCCTTAGGTTTTCTTCAGTTTCTCTGATGATCTTATTAGATTTTTGTTCATGTCTGTTAAAGGCCACTTGCCTATCCTCTAGGTCACTGGTGCAGTTTTCTGCTTTCTCCAGTCGATTCACCAAGTCTGTGGGGCTGCTGTTGGTTTTCGTTAGCTCATCCTTCTGCTCTTGTATTTCTTTTTGGTGTATGAACTTTATCTCCTCATCATTTCATCCTTTTTCTGTATTGTTTCCCTCATATTATGTATGTCTCCAAGCAGCATTCTGAAAATTTCTTTCTGTGGCATATCAATGTTTGCCTCTTCTATGCACATCATTAGGTTTAGGACAGCTTCTACTGTTGTCTTTTGTTTCTCCTGATTTCTCGTTGAGGTCATTGAAGATGATTGTTGTTTACATTGCATTGTTTTAGAGGAACGAGCTGCCATTTTCCAGTGAGTCAAAGAGCACTGACTCTCTCTGGGAAAATCATCGGAATGCGTCTTCAAACTTCCTGGGGCTAGTTTCACTCTGGAACCAGCCTACCACTTTATCTTCTGTGGCTTCACTCTTTCCCTATTCAAACATTCTGTTATTTGGAGGGCAATTTGGACGGTCCTTTCAGGGAACACTGGTTGGATTGTTGGGTAACCACAAGAATGGTGCTGTACTGTGTGATCTCACTAGAAATTGTGATGCTGCAACCCAAAGAGCTTGGGGCACTGCAGCAGGCACATAGGCATTCCCACTGCAAGGGCAATGCCGAAGAAGGTTGGTGGGCTGCCTGCTCTTATGTAGAGCACCGCAAATAGTGGGAGGAATTGCCCTGGTCAGGTAGGTCGCTGCAAAGGTTTGGTGGTGGTTCCCACAGCAGCATGAATTTTGGTGAGTGTTGGCTCAGCTGCCTTAGGCCGTGTAAGATACTAAGGTAGATGGGAGGAAATTTCCCCAATCACGTGGGACCATGGATGACAGATAAGAGCTCCTCTAGCTCCACAGGCAGGAATTCCCTGAGAAGAAGTTGGGTGGAATAACCCTGCTGAAGGATGGCCATACTTCTCCTGTCTTGGGTTACGCTACACAGGATTGGGCTTTCCCAGCTGGGTGGTGTAGATATAAATGCCCTAAACAAAGGGGATTGGTCTGGAGGTTCACAGTGGCATGTCAGAGAAAATGAAATAGATCAAGAAGAAAAACACCAAAGAACTAAGCCAGATGAAACTGTGAAGAGCTAAAGAGAAGAGAGCGAACCAAAAGTAACAATATAGCTGGGCCCTGATCCCTGACCAGGGGGCTGCAAGGGTTTAATCCCTGCCTCAAGTTGGTGGCAAGCTATGACTGTTGAGATAAAGCCCCCATGCTGGCTCCAATTGATCCTGGCTCCAGTGGAAACAGTGGTGGGGATAGGGTCAAACCCTAACCATTCTTCACTGTGGTAAGCCAAGAGCCCCTAACCTCTCAAAACCTTATGAATCTGTGCCTACTTATCTTTATAATGTTCCTCCTGTGGTCCAGCAGTGTTGACTTTCCCTCTTAGTAACTCTCTTCAACTGATTTCTGCAGAGTCCCTCTGGTAGGTGCTACTCAGTCACCCTCTTTCCGGAAGTCTCCAATTTCTTTATATTTAACCTTTGTAAATCTATATCGTTAGTAAAGTAGAGAGGCAATGGAAAAGAGAAAGGTTCTCAAGGAGGTGGATTGCCCAGTGCCTCCAGCAATGATTTAAACAACAGGAACAATTGTGAGAATGGTGCAGCACCAGACAGTGCTTTCTTCTGTTGTGTACAGTGTTACAATGGGTTGAAAACCCATAGATAGTACCTAACAATAACATGCATTCATATTTAAAATGAATTTCTTATTCACAATATGTAGTGGGTCTGGCCTTAAAAAACTGGCTGAGCCCCGGTGGTGTAGTGGTTGTGTGCCCACTGGAATGGAGGTTCAATTCCAGCAGTGGCTCCATAGGAGCAAAGGCTGGGCCTCCTACCTCCACCACCAGAGGGCAGTGCTGTCCCCCCACCAAAAAAACCCTGACCATTTCACTCTGACTTTGTATAATTAGAACTTGTCCACTTAAAAAGAATTATTGACATAGATACATTGATATTCACTGTATTTTCTTTTTCTTCTTGTTGTACTTGCATATTTTCTTATTTTTTTATCTTCTCCAAGTGTTTTTAAAAACATTTTAGTAAGATGTAGGTGAAACTTTACGGGAAAAAAAAAAAAAGATATCCATAGATTTTAAGAGGGAAAAGAAAAAAGTGCACAAATACCATAATATAGCATTGTCTATATCCCGCTTGAACTTAGAGAGAATCTCAAGAGTATGTTTGACATAGTGAATGCTAAAGTTGTGCTTGACCAAGTTATGATATTCAATTATCTCAAAACCATGTGAATTCTAGATAATGAATAAAAAATACTGAAGGAGAATTGAAATGAGGATATCAAGGACATGGTACATGGAGAAAACAAAGATCTATTTAAAAATAGAATTTAAAAAATCAAAATTGATATCAAAAGAGACTCTGAAACTTCCTCTTGAAAGTAAAATTACTAAAGCAAAAGGAAGCAATGATGAAGCAAAAGAGGTGAATGGACAATTTCAAAGGATTTTTTTTAAAAAAAACAGTACTATGTGAAATATATAAAAGCTTGGTGCTAGAAAACCAAAAGGAAAAATCATGCTTTGCAATTCTCAAGCTGAGAATGTTATGAAAAATCTTGTACTCAAGTTTCAATATTGAAGCATTCTGTGGACAAACTAAAAAAAGATGAAGAAAGTATCCAAAGAAAATGGAAGAAATAGATAAAATCTTCATCCTATAAAATAATTGGTTAAACTTCAACCATTTCAGGAATCAGCATATTATTGAGAACCAGTGGTATTCCACTAAGGAAGTAATCTTAATTGCACTAAAAGTACTAGGGAAAAACAAGACTCTGGGAATTGACAGAATGCCAGTTGTAATGTTTTAACCAAAAGATGCAGTGCTGAATGTGCTCACCATCTATGCCAAGAAACTTCAAAAGCAGCCACCTGGCCAATCAATGGGAAGAGTTTCAAATTCATATTCACTCCAAATTGAGATGATCCAACAGAGGGTGAAAATTATCAAACAATACCATTAATGAACATATGCAATTAAATTTTACAAATGATAAACCAAAAACAGTTGGAGAAGTATCAAATGATGCATATCATTGCTGATACCAAATCAATTTTGGCTGAAAATAGAAAGAAAATGTTTACATGTATTTCATTGGCTGTGAGAAGTCTTTTGACTGGGTGAACTATAACAAATTTTGAATAACATTGGGGAAAGTATGGGAATTCCAAATACTTAATTGTGTTCATCGTATTGCCTAATTATGTTCGTGGCCGGAGTATAGTCCAAAAGGTAGTCATTCCAATAGGATGAAGGAGTACTAAGTGTTTTCAAATTAGGAAAAGTGGGCAATCCAGGTTGTATCCTTTCACCATGCTTACTCAATCTGTAAATTGAGAAAATAATCTGAGAAACAGTAATACATGAAGAAGAACATAATTATCAGGATTGGAGAGAAGCTCATTAACAACCCACAATATTCAAATGATATAATCTTGGGTGCTGAGATGAAGAGAAATTGGAAGACCGATCAACTGCAGCCTTCAGTTACACTTCACTTCAAGAAGACAGAAGTCCTTACACCTGGACCAATAAGAAACATCAAGATAAATGGAAAAAAATATTGAACTTGTCAAATGCCTTATTTTTCTGGGATCTAGCATCAATACACATGGAAGCAGTAGTTAGAAAATTAATCATGACTTGCATTGAGCAAGCCTGCTGCAAATGACTTCTTTAAAGTTTTGAAAAAGCAAAACTGTTATGTAGGATGGAATTGTGCCTCAATTGTGGGATGAAGATTGTGGGATGAAGACAGGGCTTTTCCACAATTACATACTCCAAATTATTACCCTATTGACCAACATTTAGTGTGCAAGTTAAGTTAGCTATTCTCCCTGAGGCTCCAGTTATGTGAGGTGCTTGTGTGACTCACGATGAACTTGACTAAGCTAGCTATTCTTCCTGATGCTCCCAGTTATCAGAGGGCTTTGCACGACTCAAGTTAGGATGATGGTTCGTTTCCCTCGAGGTCTGTCTGCAGGATTCAAGAGCCATTTTCAATGACTCCTAACAAGACAGACCTGTATATCAGGAGTCCAAGGTCTCTTATCACATCTTCTCACCTTAGTCACAGAGACATCCCTAAGCCATTGTCACTAAATAGCCCATATGACAGCCCCTCTTGCTACATGTCCTGCCTGGTGATGATAGAGCCCATATGTCCCCCATAAAGTTATTTAACTGAGGAAAGTTAATGTTCGCTCTCTCCTGCCTCGATCCTGCCCCTGAGCGCCGGAGGCTCTCGGCTCCTCTCATTCATCATGTAATCCCTTCTCCTGCCTCTCTCTCCACGCAGACCACCAAGCAGGGCAGAGGTGAGCATGCTACCCTGATGAGATAATATGTCTGACTCTTATTGTCTCTTTCTCTCGTACTCTCTATATCCTTATTATAATAAATAAATAATTATCACTGTACAACTGCCTATTGAGCCCGTGATGTATGTATCAGAATGTATCAGAAGCTGGCTTCTTCCGATAAAAGATAAGGTATTTCCAATTGCCTTGTAAGCATGTGAATTTCATATAATGAATTTGAGAAGACTTAAGGAGAATTGCTGCCCCTGAATTAGGGTGTGGGTGAACAATATTAAATACATCATGGATGCAAAGGACCCCAACAAATCCTGTCTTAAAAGTTCTTTCAGAGTGATGCTGGGAAATAGCAATAGCAAAACTTGTTACCAGGAGGAATCAGTTCATTGAAAAGGATGTCTTTGGTTGAATAAAGGTCAGCAAAAAAGAGGAAGCCCCTTGACAAGATGGGGTGACATGGTGCCTATAACAAGGAGTTCAAACATAAAGACTGTCAGACTGACATAGGAACAGGCAGTGTTTGCTTTTATTGTACATAGGCTCATTAGAGGATGGCATTAATTAGCACTCAACAACACCAGGTGGCATAGTGGTTATGAACTGAGCTGCTAACGGAAAGTTCAGCAGTTTGAAATTAGTAGCCACTCAGTTGGAAAAAGATGGGGCTTTCTACTCCCGTGAAGAGTTATAAGAAACTCATAGGGAAGTTCTATCTTATCCTATAAGGTGGCTGTGATAGTTAGCTTTATTGTGACAACTAGGTCTCCATTGGAACTTGTGCCTGACAGGGTTCTCTAGAGAAACAAAACCAGGACACATTAGTAATTCTATACTAGTAATTTTATATTTATATAGATAGAAGGATCTATAAGATAAGAAATAAGCAGTTAACTAATCTATAAAGCAATACAAATGGCTAGGTGCAACTCAGCTGCGTGAGACAGCTAGAAGACTGTCAGTCCTTGGAGTCTTGAGGAATGCCGAGTCGTCCTCTATAGCTCTATAGGCTATCCGGCCACAAGCAGCAAACAGCAAAGCAGGTCACCAACAGTCAGCCAGATGGCGGAGTCCAACAGTCCCCAGCTCAAGAGATGTATATTCCAGGAGCATGGCGAAACAGGGCTTGAAGGAACCTCAACTCACAGCATCACAGTCCACCGATTAGGTGTCCAATGTGTAGTGTCTTTTGGAGATAGAGGCACAGGACAAACGAAGCCGCTGGCTGGTCTGAAGATCCAAGAGCAAGAGGGAAAGGGTGGGGCTTACCAAGCCATTTCTATTTCCGCCCTTCAATTGATCTTGTGTGTTCATTGACCCTGTTGTCACAACAGACCTACCTATCATCGTTGGCCATGTTGGCACAACAAGCTTACATAACACAGAACTTGTGGGCAGTGTTTTATCAGGTTGCAGATTAATTGGACCTTTCTGAGGCCTGCCCTCTTTGTTCTTTCTCCCAGGTGACCAGATCAGCTCTCTGCTGCCTGACCTAATCATTTGGCTCAATTCTGTGCTACACTACTGTGAGCCAAGCTAACCTCTCAAGTCATGTTGCCTTGTTGTGCATCACCAAGGCTTCAGCAAGACCTGTTTGGACACACTGCTGGTGCAAATATTGCATATATTGCTTGAGCTCAGATTGTTGGATTGTGTTACTATGTGCAGATTTCAAGAACCCATCAGGGTATGCTTTGATAAACTCCGATACTCCTGACTGTTGCTGCCACACCCTGCTGTCTATGCTGCCTATGGGCCAACTTTGTCTGAGGGTAGGCTCTGCTGTCTGCTTCTTTGATCTTGGATTGGAAGCCTGTGTAAATTAAAGAACCTTCAGTATATTAGCTGTTCCATAAAAATGAGTTGAACTGAACCCTCTGTACTGCTGGGTGGGCTAATTAGCCATTATATTCCTTTATACTGTATAAAGCAATCTATATCTAATCATAACTATCTTGGTTGTATTTTTCTGGAGAACATTTCCTCACACAGTCACTATCAGTAGGCATTAACTCATTGGCAGTGAATGAGTGACCAAGTGAGTGAACAACATTAATGTGCACACTGGTGCTTCTTTTATCAATACATTTACATTTTGTTTTCTTTTTTGTTTTGTTTTGTTTTTTGGGCATCACTGCCCTCCGGTGTTGGGAGTAGGAGGCCCAGCCTTGCTCCTGGAGAGCAGCTGCTGGATTTGAACTTCCAACCCAGTGGGCTGCAGTTCCACGCACAACCACCATTGTGTTTTCTTATACTGATTACAGTTCCCACAATAGGAAACCACTCTTCCCACTTCTTCCCTATATTTTCCATTACCAATTATACTTTCTGTCTTCTGGCCTTTATCTCTGAACAAGTGCTGCCATTTTTTGTATTACATGCTTGATTGTTCTTAGTTGTGTAGTAAATACTAGTGTCCTTCCTACTGTTGACTGAAAATTGAGTCACAGGAGTGAGTTTATTTCCAAGCTTTGAGGGTTTCAGAGGATCATAACCTAGGAGGTTTCAGCAATTTCTATCTTTCCTTTCTCTTGTGTTTCATTTTTGTTCTATACTTTTTTCCTCTTTGCCGAGGGTGTCCTATTAAATTTCCATAAGATAGGTTAGCTGTGGTAGTTGAGTACCATCTAATTCTGATCTCAGAGACTTGCATAATTCATTAATCTTTTAGAATAATCACTTCCTTGAGTCTTTGATTTTATTCATTCTCCTTTCCTTAACACAAGTAAAGCCAATAGCTTGCACTCACAATCCTTTAAGACTTCAGTGGTTACACAACAAAGTGGGATGCTAAAGAATGTCATTGTGTGTAAGATATTATAGAGACTGGCTCTTATATTACAAATTGAACCGGTTCAAGAGGGTATGATCTGCAATTAAAAAACATAGATAAGAAAAATAGATAAATACAGTTGGGCAACTCCATGACCCCTACCTTTATTAGAGGCAGACTTAAATACCTTTCTCGCACATGGCCTGCAACTTGTGACAGGATTGCACAATGGGACAGTTCACAATTCTTTGAAAGTTTACATGGAAGCATCAGCACATTGACCAAATTATTCACAGACAGGATGAGAGGAAAAGGCTGAGAACATGTAGTAACTGATACATTTGCAGATTGCTGCCTTCTGCAGCTTTAGTTAGGGAACAGGAAGCAACCATCCATTTATCTCAGGTAGAGAGACAGACCAATCATACCTTCGTTGCTCTCATGGAACACCCATCATTCTCCCCTGGACCATATGGAAGCTGGTTTTCCTGTCTCATTTGCCTAAGGAGCAAGCAACTTTTACCCTCACAATTGTGGACTATGTCAAGCCAGTTGATCTTGGTGCTGCCAAGAGTGTTATCCTGAGACCTTAGGTCAAATAACTCATTTCCTCAAGTTGTTTGATTACTGCCATGAAGTTTATAGCTACCTCTTCTGCAGTGTATTATGTTCATGGATATATTTGCAGCACAAAAATACCATCAAATCTATTCATATTCTTTGATACAGTCCCATTCACCGCCCTATGGCCTATTCACACTAGTAGACTATTGGTATTACTGCTATTGCAGAATTGTGTGTAATAGAATTTCAATTTATTGCCTTTAATTTTATGCTTTTCCCAATGTATTCCTTTGTCTTGATCATTTTGTACTCACTTTCCCCTTATCAATATTATCTTTCCATCACCAAAATTTCTCCCCAATAGTAAGTGATACATCCTCCTTTTCTTCCTTACCCCTTGTGACAATCAAAGAATATGACTTTATGTGTTTAACATTTTTCTTGACTTTTATTATGGTGGTTTCATGCAATGTTTGTCCCTTTGTGAGTGGCTAATTTCATTCAACATAATGTCCTCCAATTTCATCCATATTACTATTTCACAAATTCATAGTTATCATTTAGCATTACTTCGTTATATTGTATATGCACCATAGTTTATTCAGCCATTTATCCACTGACAACCCTTAGGTTGTTTCTATCATCTTACTCTTGTGACTAATGCAAGATGTACATGGATATGTATAAATCTATTTGCATCTTATTTCTCCAAAATATATACCTACTGATATGATTTCTCTTTTATATGGTATTTCTATTTTCAATTTAAGGAAGGGTCATGACATTTTCTACAGTGTTTACCCCATTTTATATTTGCACCACCAAGGCTGAAGGGTCCCAACCTCTCCACGCTCTTGCCAGCACTTGTCTTTTTTTCTGTTTCTTTTAACATGGCTATTAATGTGAGGTGAGATCATGTATCATTTTTTAAAATGTTTAAAATGCATTTTAATAATTGATGCTTTATACCTGCTTCATTTCTCAGGAAACTCCAAATGAAATACATCAAGGAAAAATCAAACATAATATGCCAGTAGAATACATGCAACATAACTACCTAAAACAGATATAAGAGCTTCTGTGAGATTTTCACCATACATTCTTCTTATAGATTCCATGGCATTGTCAATGTATACGATCATATGATGTATAAATGAAGATAATTTACTCTTTACTCAAGACAACTTGAGTGTCTTTTATTTCCCTGTTTTGCCATATTCCTGTGGTCATCGCAATGTTTATTTCCAATACAATTTTGAATAGTAACTGCAGCAACAACAACAAAAAGAAATTAACCTCAGCTATTGAGTTGATTCACTGACTCACAGTGACTTGATGTACAATAGAAGCACAATAAATGGTACCCAGTGAGGCACCATCTTCTCAATTCTTATGTATGAGTAATTGTTTTAGTCACTGTGTCAACCCACTGGAGTTCGTTCCCTTTTTTTGCTGACTCTCCACTTGGCCAAAGATGAAGCCTTTTTCCAGGAAATGATCATCTTGATGACGAGTCCAAAATAGGTGAGACCAGTTCTCAGCAATGTCACTTAAAAGAAACAATCTGGTTGTACTTCTGAAATACATTTGTTTGCTGTTGTGGCAATATTCTTCACCAACACCATAATTCAAAGGTAAATTCTCTGGTCTTCCTTCATCATTATGCAGCTTTCTTATGCACTTGACACAATCAAAAGTACCATAGCATGGCATGAGCCAAGCAACTCTTTGTTCTGAAAATTACATCTTTAATCTTTAACACCTTTAAGAAGTCCCTTTTCTGGCTGAGCCCCGGTGGTGTAGTGGTTGAGCACGGTACTGCAGCCCATGGGCTTGGCGGTTCAAATCCAGCAGCGGCTCTCCAGGAGTGGGACTGGATAGCTTCTACGACCACCAGAGGACAGTGATGCCCCCTCCCCCAAAAAAGAAGTCCCTTTTCAGCAGATTTGCCCACAGCAATGCATAATTTAATACGTGACTACAGCTTCCTCAGACATTGATTGTGAACCCAAGTAAATCGGAATATTTAGCAACTTCAATGTTTTCTTTTTATCATGATGCTATTTAATTGGTCCAGTTGTGAAGATTTTTTATTTCTTTATTGAAGTGTAATCCATATTTAAGGTTACAGTCTTTGGTCTTCATTTGTATGTGCTTCAAATTCTCTCCTCTTTCAGCAAGCAAAACTGTTTCATCTGAATATTTTATAAGCTGCTAGCAATACTCCTCCAATCCTGATGCCAGTTTTTCCTTATATAGTCCAGCTTCTGGAATCATTCGTTCATCATGAATAAGTGGGGTGAAAGTTTTCGATGCTGATGTAAACTTTGTGCAGTTTAGATCATTTGGTATTCCTTTGTTTGTTTTCTACAACTGCCACTTGATCTGTGGTGACTTGATTCATATTCCAGAAAGTTAAAGGGTTTGACAGTGGGGCTAGAACTAAATTAGAAGTTAGTGATGAAAATGGCATGAAAAAAGAAGTTCTAATGACACTGGAGATTAGACTGTGGGTTTGGCTGGTGTGGCTAATTTGGCGGTTCATACCTCCTTCCTTTCCACAGAAGGTTGGAGCTGTCTGCTCCCATACAAATTTACAGAATTAGAAAATCTAGGTAGAGCCTCTGAATCAGAATGAACATGATGACAGTGGGATTGTTTGTTTGTTTGTTTTAAGGATATCAAGTCATTCAACAAAGTTTCCTGGGATTCAAGGTCCATTAATCCTATTTCTTTTATTATTTTTTAAAATTTTTTGGGAGGGCATCACTGCCCTCTGGTGGTGGGAGTAGGAGGCCCAGCTTTGCTCCTGGAGAGTTGATGCTGGATTTGAACCTCCAACCCGGTGGGCTGCAGTCCCATGCACAACCCCTATGCCACCGGGGCTCAGCCCCAATCCTATTTTTTTCCAAGAAGAATGAAGAAAAAAATTTTACATCAATTTTATTTCTAAATTTAGTCATCTATAGTCTATATATTGTGGATCACACCATAAAATGCCCGAGGTTTCTGGCATCTGAGCACTCTCCTACCATAAGTAAATAAACAAAAGTGGCAGTTTTTGTCCAGTTGGTTCTGATTCAAGGCGACTAAATTTGTGTGTAAGTAGAAGTGTGTTTCATGACTGACTTTTCGAACATAGATTATCAAATATTTCTTCAAAGATACTTCTTGATTAGCTTCATTTTCTAAACTTTTGATTAACAGGTAAAAACATTAACCATTTGTACTTCACAGGAACTCATTCATGCCAATATTGGAGCAAGAGAGGGAAAGAAATTAGTACATTAAATAGTGATCTTATGCTCACCAATTTTGTTTACAGTCCTATTTTCTCGTCACTGGGTTGCTCTAGATAGGGAAAAGTATTTATGTTTATGAATAAATAATGAATAAATAAACCACCTGTCATGGGATCAAGAATACCTTGCTATTTCTAATTAGAACACTTTGCTTAAAGATGAGTTTGTTTAGTTTAGTTTTGTTTTGTTTGGAGGGGGGGCATCACTGCCCTCTGGTGGTCGTGGGAGCTCCTGAGAGCCGCCACTTGATTTGAACTGCCAAGCCTGGGGGCCACAGTCCCTCATTCAACCACTTATGCCACCAGGGCTCAGTCGCTGAAAGATTTGTTACGGAATCAGTTGCTACTGGAATATGCCAGTGATCTTAATACTTCAAGTAGAGAAAGTAGAGTTAAAGGAGATAACTTGCTTTCTCTAACTGAAAGGATTCTGCAAGCATTAACGTATTCACTTCAAGTGATAACCTCACAAGAGAGTTCTCTTTAGTGTTTGTTTTTTGTTTATCAAACCAACAACCTTACATTATTTATTGTTAAACGATGAGGAAGCATAAAAATCAAGGAAGAAACCAGATTATTTGCCAATACAAGTTCAATTCATCAGGTGGTGGAAAAAGTCATTTTTTCCTCAATGACGTTATTGGGGGCTCTTACAGCTCTTATAACGTCCAATACATCATTTGCTTGCAGGTCACATTTGCAAACTTGTTGACATCATCACTCTCAAAGCATCCTCCCTCCACTTAGGCCCCCTGTACCAGCTCCCCATATTTCAGTTCCCTCCCCCTCCCCCTTCTCCATGAACCTTTAATAATTTGCAAGCTGTTATTACTTTTTCTTATCGTACACTGTCCAATGTTTCCCTTCACTCACTTCCCAGTTATCCATGCCCCAGAGAGGAGGATAGATATAGATCCCTGAAATTGGTTCCCCCTTTCTATTCCACCATCCCTCCACCTTCCCAGTTTCATCACTCCCATCACTGATCCTGAGGGAACATCTATACTAAATTCCCCATGTTTCTGACTCTGGTGTACATCCTCTGGTCTAGCTGAATTTGTCTGGTAGAATTGGAATCATGATAGTGGGTAGGAGGAAGCATTTGAGAAATAGAGGAAAGTTGCATATTTCATTGTTACTACACTCTACCTTGACTGGCTCATCTCCTTCCTGCAACCCCTCTGTAAGAGGATGTCACTTCAACTATTGATGGACTTTGGGTTCCCAATCTGTATTCTCCCTCATTTATAATGATATAACTTTTAGTTCTTTGATGCCTGATACCAGGTCCCTTCAACACCTCATGATCCTACAGGCTGGTGTGCTTCTTCCATGTGGGCTTTGTTGCTTCTGAGCTGATTGACCATTTGTTAACCCAAGCCTTTAAGATCCCAGATGCTTTATCTTTTGATAGCTGGGCACCATCAGCTTTCTTCATCACATTTGCTTATGCACACATTTGTTGTCAGGGATCAGATCGGGAAAGTGATTTTTAGTTCTTGACAACAAATGGGCATTGGACCTCCACTCAAGTGTTTCCTCAGTGCAATTCCCCCAATTCAGAGTTTTTCTTTCCAAAGGTCTCATTACTTTACAGTTGCATGATGTGTAATTTTGAATTAAACTGATTGCTCCCCTGGAGTTATTGTTGAGTCTCAATTAGGAGTTAAAGGGATCCAAAAATTGTTTTAATGAAACAATCCATGGAGAGTCAATGTGTACAGTTCTTGATTGTACAAATCCTTTGAGACTCAAACCTTTATAAGTAGGAGAAACCAAGCTCTTGGCTGGAGCACTTCATGCTCTGTCTGGAAGCACTAAATGTGAGGTTCTCTTATATCATTTAGGAATATAAAAGTATTTTCCCAGGGAGACTGAGCATTCAAATATCTACATTTCTCAGTGTTAGCTCTGAGACTAATGGAGACACATGTGGGACATCATTGGTTATTGGAGTCATCTTTATACTTGATTGGATTTAAATATAAAACTTTATTATAGGATCATAGAAAATCATGTTGTCCAGTGATAGGTAAGGATCTAAGACCTCTTAGATCAAGGAAAGGGAAGTCAGACATTATAGCAATTTAAGTTGCCGAGATTGAATACCCAGTTGTGATTTATAGCAACAGTCAAACCCCTTACATTCCACTTTCCCTATCAGAAGTTCTCATCGGGGCGGGGCAGGGAGGTTTCTTGCTGTTGGAAAGTGGCTAAACAGTGGGCTGCTAACTTCAAGGTCGGCAGTTAGAAACTAACAGTCTCTACAAGGGAGAAAGAGGAGGCTTTCTACTCAGAAAAAAAATACAATCTTGGAAAACTCAGAGATCTTTCTATTCTCTCCTATAGGGTTGCCAAGAGTCTGAATTAACTTGATGGCAAGGAGTTTGGTTTTCAGGGGGTTCTTCATTTTTGCCTAACTCTAGGACTGGACTGCCTGGGGGACTCACTCTGGGTTGGTCATCTCTGTAGAAGCAGTTTTCAATGGGGCTTGCAACAGCATATAATTGGAATTGAGTGAATGCATTCTAAAATTTAAAATCTCTGCTGTAGTTGATACAAAGCCCTGCTATTTTAGAGGTAGAAAAATCTGTTGTTTGGTCAAAAACTAAATGGTTTTATTATACTCACTGCTTAAATCAAGATAGAAAATTACCAAGAGGTAAAATGTGAGCACTTCTACTCCCTTAGTCATAAAACAATGAACCCATATAAGACATGGTCTGCATTTGTTAATTACCTTAAAATGGAACAGGGTGTCTTAGACACAGAAATTAGCAGAATTCAGTTTTTCCTAACAATTAAAGGCATGAACCATGGAATAAGACATTTGAGTCTTGGCTCTCTCACATACTAACTTTGTCACACTGAGCAATTTATTGAATTTTTCTAGGTTTCAGTTTCCTGATTTGAAAACCTGCAAACATTGATAGCTATATCTCCTTTTAGATTTGTTTTAAAATTATATTTGAAATATATTGCACCCAGTCCTTGAATCTCAATAAATAATCATTAAATCGTAAGTATGTGCTTTGTTGTTGTTGTTACTCATGTAACAAGAAAAAGATCTCTCTGGAACTTGCAAGCATCTTCTCCTGTCTTTGACTTCTGTTAAAGTTCTAAATTACATTTGTGTCTTCTTTGTGGGTTCCTGCTCATCTCTCACATGAGCAATGTGGCATCAGATTGATCCTTCCTCGTTGTTATTGTTTGTTTTACCTTATTTTTGAGCTCCTTTAATTCCACTTAGACAGCATTAACATAACCAGGAGTGCCATGATAGCATCACTTGTTAGAATTGGGAAAACAGAACTCACCACTCTGTAAGGATATAATATAAAGGAGATACATTCCTAGTCTCCTCAATACTGTTATTTAATAAAACACTTGCAAATAGTTGTACAACACTAATATTAAAGAAGGCTTCAAAGTACAAAGTTTAATGCTCACAGTAGTGACATGCTTTTTTATAATGATTTATGGTTTTGTCACATTAACATGATACATATTTCATAAACTTTAGTATGACTTTAGAAGTATAATTTTGTTATAACTTTTATCTTAATAATATTTAGGATTTCTGTTTTGTACCTGATAATATGAAGTCTATGAAAGAAAATGTCTAAGTTGTACTAATCCGTATACCTAAAAAATGCAAGTACAATAACCAAGTGAATTGTTCTAATTTCAAATATATTTTTTCTGGCCTTTTTTCAGAGAACGAATAGTTGGAGTTTGTTACTTGAAGAGTTGATGAGCGTTCAAAATATAAATACCACAGAGAAAATAAATCCATCAATTAAACAACTCTAAAGGGGTTTCTAACTTCACATGTGGATGAATTAAATATGCCTGTAAGCTTCTGATGTGTTCAAAGGAGACAACCATGCACCTCCAGAAATCATTCATTTCAGCATTTGGAGAGAATGTAGCTCTGAAATAGTCTGGTGTTTCTTATCACCTTATGTTTTTACATAGTTTTCAATCTGCCCATGAAATCTAGTTGCTGCTTTTGAAAACATAGTCCATGTACTAATCAGAAGGAACTTGATCATTTGATTTGGAGTCTCCACTTTTGTATCTCAGATATGTTATTGGATGTTTTCACAGCAATGGGGAATCGCTCCATGGTAACTGAATTTATCTTGTTGGGTATTCCCAACACAGAGGGTCTAGAGAACATGCTTTTTGCCCTGTTTTTGTCCTTGTACATCTTCACATTGATAGGAAACCTGCTCATTCTACTTGCAATCATCTCCTCCACTCGGCTGCACACTCCCATGTACTTCTTTTTATGCAAATTATCAGTTTTTGACATATTTTTTCCTTCAGTGAGCTCCCCCAAGATGATATTCTACCTCTCAGGGAACAGCCATACTATATCCTACACAGGTTGTGTGTGCCAGCTCTTCTTTTACCACTTCCTGGGCTGCACGGAGTGTTTTCTGTACACTGTGATGGCCTATGACCGCTTTGTGGCCATTTGTTACCCTCTACGCTACACTGTCATCATGAACCATAGAGTGTGTGCTGTCCTTGCTGCAGGAACCTCATTTTTTGGCTGTATTCAGGCCATTTTTCTAACCACCCTGACTTTCCAACTGCCCTACTGTGGCCCCAATGAGGTGGATTATTACTTTTGCGATATCCCAGTGATGCTGAAATTAGCCTGTGCAGATACAAGAAGCCTGGAGATGGTGGGGTTCATTAGTGTGGGTCTCATGCCTCTCAGCTGCTTCCTTCTCATCCTGACATCCTACAGTCGCATTGTGTACTCCATCTTGCAGATCCGCACTGCCGAGGGCCGACGCCGTGCCTTCTCCACCTGCAGTGCCCACCTCACTGCCATCCTTCTTGCTTACATGCCAGTGGTGATCATATACCTGCAGCCCACTCCTAAGTTCTGGCTTAATGCAACGGTTCAAGTCTTGAATAACTTTGTTACGCCCATGCTGAATCCCTTGATCTATAGTCTTCGGAATAAGGAGGTGAAATCATCTCTAAAGAAGGTCCTATTTCAGTTAGGTTTCCTTCCTGAGTCATTGTAGAAACTACATTTAAAACGGCACTTTTAAGACCACAGTGTGCAGCATTTTTACATCATTCCACTTGGTTTTTCAGATTGGAGGCACAGACGCTATGATTATCCCCATTCACTAAGGTGGGATGTGGCTGTTTTTAGGTGTCATTGAACTGGTTCTAACCCATAGGGACGCTTTGCACAACTGCACACAGCACTCACCAGGCCTGAGCCTCCTCACAATCTGGGCAGTAAGATTCAAAGTTGCTTGAAAAATGACACATAAAGTGAAAACAGCACAATGAAGACTGGAGAGGTGGTTTTCTGATTCCAGCTACGCACCCACGTGAGGAAATTATAGTGCTGTTCATGAACAAATGAACTTTTGTGTTTCTGGGTAAAGCATCTAAACAGAATATTTCTTGGTCTATATTCTTAAATCTCCTCCTCCTCCTCTGTTACTTCACCCATAAGTGTTGTCAGCTTGCCTGCATTGAATAAGACTTCCTCAGATGGTCTAGACAAGATTATTGACAAAATAAAAGTGACACACTCCCTAGCCTTCAAGAAGCATCCTGTGACTCGGATATCATGTGGACACTGTTTAAAGGAGAACACTGACTAGTACCTGAAGCAGTTCTCTTATGCACAAAGCATAGGTACTGGCATGAGATATAACAAAAAAAATTATATCTGTTGTGCTTAGACCCGAAAACAAGTTTGGGCTGTGAAAGGCCAGTGTTGGAACAGATGTGGAGAGGACAGGAAAAAGGGGGTACATGAGAGGTGACAATATTGTGATTCAGTATTAGAAAATAGATTTGACTTTGTATTGGTCTGTGCAGCCAGGAGATGATACTGGGTCAAGTTGCTATTATTTTGTGCCTGGGTTCTTTATTTACTAAAAGAATATGGCATTGGCCTCTGTGTTAAGCTGGGCTCTCAAGAGAAGCATAAATGTGTATGTTTATAGAAAAACATTTACATCAAGAGATGGCTCACACAGTCATAGAAGTAAATCCAGTTAGGTTCAAGTTTGTGGGTCAGATATAAGCTAAGGACTTCTCTAGCTAGATACTGGTGAGCTGCAGGCACTGATGAACTGGAAGAAGAAAAATCAAGCAGGTTGGTGAATTCACAGTTGAATGAATCTGACAGACATGAGCTTCTGTCCACACATTGTCAATCCATACCAAAAGTCTGCCTCATCTAGAAATAAGCCTCCTTCAATTGTATCCAGACTGTAAACAAATAAAGGAAGTGATACTCCACCTATTCTTTCCACACCCAATGGTTGCTTCCCAGAAGATCCTATCATGAAATTGATGGCATCATGTTAGATCATATCATGGGAGAATCCTGGCCCACTCAAGTTGACATGAAATATAACTATCACCCTTCCCCTTCCTTCATTTCTTAGTTATTTTCTTGAAATATATTAAGGATGAAAAGTATGTTATTCCAATAGAGTAAGGTACTGTTCAACTCATGACTAAATTACTTGAGAATCCTGTTTCAATAAAGCTTATAATTCCTCTGAAGATTGTACTCTTTAGGGATGTAAAGAAATTAAGACATGGGAAAGAGGAATGGAAGAGACGGGTACATTTTTTTGTCTCTTTGTTCCTTATTCTCATCATCACTTCTCAGAATTTGAAACAGATCAAGAAACTCCCATACTGAACTTAGGGGTATGAGCCGGCAACGATTTCTGGAAATACATCCAGATGAGCATCAACTCCAACATTAGTCTGATCCGTTATATCATTTCCTCTGCCCTACCGTCATCCTGCTCATGTTCCTTAGTGTCTACAAGGTCTTTTTCCTGGAGACCTTTGTCCACCTCTATTCCCTGGGCAGCTCAAGAGCATTGCTGGTCTGAGTGGTGGTGAAAAGGCTGCTGGCCTTCTGTACCCTGGCCCTGTACATCATGCGAAGAGACAAATTTTGGGGTAGTCATATATCTTACGTTCCTCAGTACTGTTTCTCTCTGGGTTTTCCAAACACAAGATTCTAATGAGAAATGGGAAATATTTCTCAAATCATTTCAAATTTACAGTATTTCAAATATTTCCCCAGCTTCTCTGAATTTCATGGTTGTGACTATTCAGGTAGGCGCTCCTAGCTACTAAGTGGAAGGTTGACAATTGGAACCCAGCCAAAAGCAAATTGGAGAAAATCCTGGTGACCTGCTTCAGAAAGGTCACAGCCTTGAAGAACCTATATACAATTCTGTGGTTCCAACAAGAAGCTTGTCAAATTTGTCAGATCGTCAAAACACAAAATTTGTGAAAATAAGTCATGGGATTTAATTAATTTTCATTCATTCAAGTGTCATTTGATAATAACTCTCTACTAAGTGTGGGGAAGACGTGGATGAGATAGACTTATTTGAGCTTGAACAGAAGTCAAAATCCACTTGAAAAATAAACAGCTAGATGCCTTACTAGAATATTTCCAATAAATACTATGATTCAGACATTTCAATAAAGCTCAGTGTATGGAATACATTTTGCTAGGGCAGGGGAGGACCTTACAAAATGCTTTTTCGCTCTGATGAAGAATGACTGAGAAGTGTTTTCCAAGAAGAAGCATTACCCTTTTCAACTTTCCTTTTAGTGGGTAAAATAAAGTAAGCAGCACTCAGCTCTCTGTCACCTATGCGTCGTTGTCTTTGAAATGCATACATACATGATTTGGTCCACCTATATTCATGG